>JAUKNL010000259.1:0-125716 GCA_030765065.1 Deroplatys truncata
CTTTTTTCAAAGTGCGGAAAAGTCATATAAATGGACATATCGGACCATAATACACCTTAAAATAGCAATAAAACTGAGTTTACGTTAAGTCAAGAAATAAAACATTTTACTCTCTAGTGAGCGAAAAATCGTGTTTTCTTGACTTTTTTCAAAGTGCGGAAAATGCATATAAACGGACATATCACACCATAATACACCTTAAAATAGCAATAAAAGAGAGTTTACGTTAAGTCAAGAAATAAGAACTTTTACTCTCTAGTGAGCGTAAAATCGTGTTTTCTTGACTTTTTTAAAAGTGCGGAAAAGTCATAAATCGACATATCGGACCAAAATACACCTTAAAATAGCAATAAAACTGAGTTTACGTTAAGTCAAGAAATAAAACATTTTACTCTCTAGTGAGCGAAAAATCGTGTTTTCTTGACTTTTTTCAAAGTGCGGAAAATGCATATAAATGGACATATCACACCATAATACACCTTAAAATAGCAATAAAACTGAGTTTACGTTAAGTCAAGAAATAAAACATTTTACTCTCTAGTGAGCGAAAAATCGTGTTTTCTTGACTTTCTTCAAAGTGCGGAAAATGCATATAAACGGACATATCACACCATAATACACCTTAAAATAGCAATAAAAGAGAGTTTACGTTAAGTCAAGAAATAAGAACTTTTACTCTCTAGTGAGCGTAAAATCGTGTTTTCTTGACTTTTTTTAAAATTGCGGAAACGTCATATAAATCGACATATCGGACCATAATACACATTAAAATAGCAATAAAACTGAGTTTACGTTAAGTCAAGAAATAAAACATTTTACTCTCTAGTGAGCGAAAAATCGTGTTTTCTTGACTTTCTTCAAAGTGCGGAAAAGTCATATAAATGGACATATAAGACCATAATACACCGTTAAATAGCACTTAAAGTGAGTTTCCGACATGTCATGAAATAAGAAATTTTACTCTCTGGTGAGCGAAAAATCGTGTTTTCTTGACTTTTTTCAAAGTGCGGAAAATGCATATAAACGGACATATCACACCATAATACACCTTAAAATAGCAATAAAAGAGAGTTTACGTTAAGTCAAGAAATAAGAACTTTTACTCTCTAGTGAGCGTAAAATCGTGTTTTCTTGACTTTTTTTAAAAGTGCGGAAAAGTCAAATAAATCGACATATCGGACCATAATACACCTTAAAATAGCAATAAAACTGAGTTTACGTTAAGTCAAGAAATAAAACATTTTACTCTCTAGTGAGCGAAAAATCGTGTTTTCTTGACTTTTTTCAAAGTGCGGAAAATGCATATAAATGGACATATCACACCATAATACACCTTTAAATAGCAATAAAAGTGAGTTTCTGACAAGTCATGAAATAAGAAATTTTACTCTCTAGTGAGCGAAAAATCGTGTTTTCTTGACTTTTTTCAAAGTGCGGAAAATGCATATAAATGGACATATCACACCATAATACACCTTTAAATAGCAATAAAAGTGAGTTTCCGACAAGTCATGAAATAAGAATTTTTACTCTCTGGTGAGCGAAAAATCGTGTTTTCTTCTCTTTTTTCAAAGTGCGGAAAAGTCATATAAATGGACATATCACACCATAATACAGCTTTAAATAGCAATAAAAGTGAGTTTCCGACAAGTCATGAAATAAGAATTTTTACTCTCTGGTGAGCGAAAAATCGTGTTTTCTTCTCTTTTTTCAAAGTGCGGAAAAGTCATATAAATCGACATATTAGACCATAATACACCTTAAAATAGCAATAAAAGAGAGTTTACGTTAAGTCAAGAAATGAGAATTTTTACTCTCTAGTGAGCGTAAAATCATGTTTTCTTGACTTTTTTCAAAGTGCTGAAAAGTCATATAAAATGAAATATCACACCATAGTTCACCTTAAAATAGAATTAAAAGTGAGTTTCCGACAAGTCATGAAATAAGAAATTTTACTCTCAAGTGAGCGAAAAATCATGTTATCTTGACTTTTTTCAAAGTGCGGAAATGTCATATAAATCGACATATTAGACCATAATACACCTTAAAATAGCAATAAAAGAGAGTTTACGTTAAGTCAAGAAATAAGAATTTTTACTCTCTAGTGAGCGTAAAATCGTGTTTTATTGACTTTTTTCAAAGTGCGGAAAAGTCATATAAATGGACATATAAGACCATAATACACCGTTAAATAGCACTTAAAGTGAGTTTCCGACATGTCATGAAATAAGAAATTTTACTCTCTGGTGAGCGAAAAATCGTGTTTTCTTCTCTTTTTTCAAAGTGCGGAAAAGTCATATAAATGGACATATCGGACCATAATACACCTTAAAATAGCAATAAAACTGAGTTTACGTTAAGTCAAGAAATAAAACATTTTACTCTCTAGTGAGCGAAAAATCGTGTTTTCTTGACTTTTTTCAAAGTGCGGAAAATGCATACAAATGGACATATCACACCATAATACACCTTAAAATAGCAATAAAAGAGAGTTTACGTTAAGTCAAGAAATAAGAACTTTTACTCTCTAGTGAGCGTAAAATCGTGTTTTCTTGACTTTTTTTTAAAGTGCGGAAACGTCATATAAATCGACATATCGGACCATAATACACCTTAAAATAGCAATAAAACTGAGTTTACGTTAAGTCAAGAAATAAAACATTTTACTCTCTAGTGAGCGAAAAATCGTGTTTTCTTGACTTTTTTCAAAGTGCGGAAAAGTCATACAAATGGACATATCACACCATAATACACCTTAAAATAGCAATAAAAGAGAGTTTACGTTAAGTCAAGAAATAAGAACTTTTACTCTCTAGTGAGCGTAAAATCGTGTTTTCTTGACTTTTTTAAAAGTGCGGAAAAGTCATATAAATCGACATATCGGACCATAATACACCTTAAAATAGCAATAAAACTGAGTTTACGTTAAGTCAAGAAATAAAACATTTTACTCTCTAGTGAGCGAAAAATCGTGTTTTCTTGACTTTTTTCAAAGTGCGGAAAATGCATATAAATGGACATATCACACCATAATATACCTTTAAATAGCAATAAAAGTGAGTTTCCGACAAGTCATGAAATAAGAATTTTTACTCTCTGGTGAGCGAAAAATCGTGTTTTCTTGCCTTTTTTCAAAGTGCGGAAAAGTCATATAAATGGACATATCGGACCATAATACACCTTAAAATAGCAATAAAACTGAGTTTACGTTAAGTCAAGAAATAAAACATTTTACTCTCTAGTGAGCGAAAAATCGTGTTTTCTTGACTTTTTTCAAAGTGCGGAAAATGCATATAAATGGACATATCACACCATAATATACCTTTAAATAGCAATAAACGTGAGTTTCCGACAAGTCATGAAATAAGAATTTTTACTCTCTAGTGAGCTAAAAATGGTGTTTTCTTGACTTTTTTCAAAGTGCTGAAAAGTCATATAAATGGACATATCACACCATAATTCACCTTAAAATAATAATAAAAGTGAGTTTCCGACAAGTCATGAAATAAGAAATTTTACTCTCAAGTGAGCGAAAAATCATGTTATCTTGACTTTTTTCAAAGTGCGGAAAAGTCATATAAATCGACATATTAGACCATAATACACCTTAAAATAGCATTAAAAGAGAGTTTACGTTAAGTCAAGAAATAAGAATTTTTACTCTCTAGTGAGCGTAAAATCGTGTTTTATTGACTTTTTTCAAAGTGCGGAAAAGTCATATAAATGGACATATAAGACCATAATACACCGTTAAATAGCACTTAAAGTGAGTTTCCGACATGTCATGAAATAAGAATTTTTACTCTCTGGTGAGCGAAAAATCGTGTTTTCTTGACTTTTTTCAAAGTGCGGAAAAGTCATATAAATGGACATATCGGACCATAATACACCTTAAAATAGCAATAAAACTGAGTGTACGTTAAGTCAAGAAATAAAACATTTTACTCTCTAGTGAGCGAAAAATCGTGTTTTCTTGACTTTTTTCAAAGTGCGGAAAATGCATACAAATGGACATATCACACCATAATACACCTTAAAATAGCAATAAAAGAGAGTTTACGTTAAGTCAAGAAATAAGAACTTTTACTCTCTAGTGAGCGTAAAATCGTGTTTTCTTGACTTTTTTTAAAAGTGCGGAAAAGTCATATAAATCGACATATCGGACCATAATACACCTTAAAATAGCAATAAAACTGAGTTTACGTTAAGTCAAGAAATAAAACATTTTACTCTCTAGTGAGCGAAAAATCGTGTTTTCTTGACTTTTTTCAAAGTGCGGAAAATGCATATAAATGGACATATCACACCATAATACACCTTAAAATAGCAATAAAACTGAGTTTACGTTAAGTCAAGAAATAAAACATTTTACACTCTAGTGAGCGAAAAATCGTGTTTTCTTGACTTTTTTCAAAGTGCGGAAAATGCATATAAACGGACATATCACACCATAATACACCTTAAAATAGCAATAAAAGAGAGTTTACGTTAAGTCAAGAAATAAGAACTTTTACTCTCTAGTGAGCGTAAAATCGTGTTTTCTTGACTTTTTTTAAAAGTGCGGAAAAGTCAAATAAATCGACATATCGGACCATAATACACCTTAAAATAGCAATAAAACTGAGTTTACGTTAAGTCAAGAAATAAAACATTTTACTCTCTAGTGAGCGAAAAATCGTGTTTTCTTGACTTTTTTCAAAGTGCGGAAAATGCATATAAATGGACATATCACACCATAATACACCTTTAAATAGCAATAAAAGTGAGTTTCTGACAAGTCATGAAATAAGAAATTTTACTCTCAAGTGAGCGAAAAATCATGTTATCTTGACTTTTTTCAAAGTGCGGAAATGTCATATAAATCGACATATTAGACCATAATACACCTTAAAATAGCAATAAAAGAGAGTTTACGTTAAGTCAAGAAATAAGAATTTTTACTCTCTAGTGAGCGTAAAATCGTGTTTTATTGACTTTTTTCAAAGTGCGGAAAAGTCATATAAATGGACATATAAGACCATAATACACCGTTAAATAGCACTTAAAGTGAGTTTCCGACATGTCATGAAATAAGAAATTTTACTCTCTGGTGAGCGAAAAATCGTGTTTTCTTGACTTTTTTCAAAGTGCGGAAAAGTCATATAAATGGACATATCGGACCATAATACACCTTAAAATAGCAATAAAACTGAGTTTACGTTAAGTCAAGAAATAAAACATTTTACTCTCTAGTGAGCGAAAAATCGTGTTTTCTTGACTTTTTTCAAAGTGCGGAAAATGCATACAAATGGACATATCACACCATAATACACCTTAAAATAGCAATAAAAGAGAGTTTACGTTAAGTCAAGAAATAAGAACTTTTACTCTCTAGTGAGCGTAAAATCGTGTTTTCTTGACTTTTTTTTAAAGTGCGGAAACGTCATATAAATCGACATATCGGACCATAATACACCTTAAAATAGCAATAAAACTGAGTTTACGTTAAGTCAAGAAATAAAACATTTTACTCTCTAGTGAGCGAAAAATCGTGTTTTCTTGACTTTTTTCAAAGTGCGGAAAAGTCATACAAATGGACATATCACACCATAATACACCTTAAAATAGCAATAAAAGAGAGTTTACGTTAAGTCAAGAAATAAGAACTTTTACTCTCTAGTGAGCGTAAAATCGTGTTTTCTTGACTTTTTTTAAAAGTGCGGAAAAGTCATATAAATCGACATATCGGACCATAATACACCTTAAAATAGCAATAAAACTGAGTTTACGTTAAGTCAAGAAATAAAACATTTTACTCTCTAGTGAGCGAAAAATCGTGTTTTCTTGACTTTTTTCAAAGTGCGGAAAATGCATATAAATGGACATATCACACCATAATATACCTTTAAATAGCAATAAAAGTGAGTTTCCGACAAGTCATGAAATAAGAATTTTTACTCTCTGGTGAGCGAAAAATCGTGTTTTCTTGCCTTTTTTCAAAGTGCGGAAAAGTCATATCAATGGACATATCGGACCATAATACACCTTAAAATAGCAATAAAACTGAGTTTACGTTAAGTCAAGAAATAAAACATTTTACTCTCTAGTGAGCGAAAAATCGTGTTTTCTTGACTTTTTTCAAAGTGCGGAAAATGCATATAAATGGACATATCACACCATAATATACCTTTAAATAGCAATAAACGTGAGTTTCCGACAAGTCATGAAATAAGAATTTTTACTCTCTAGTGAGCTAAAAATGGTGTTTTCTTGACTTTTTTCAAAGTGCTGAAAAGTCATATAAATGGACATATCACACCATAATTCACCTTAAAATAATAATAAAAGTGAGTTTCCGACAAGTCATGAAATAAGAAATTTTACTCTCAAGTGAGCGAAAAATCATGTTATCTTGACTTTTTTCAAAGTGCGGAAAAGTCATATAAATCGACATATTAGACCATAATACACCTTAAAATAGCATTAAAAGAGAGTTTACGTTAAGTCAAGAAATAAGAATTTTTACTCTCTAGTGAGCGTAAAATCGTGTTTTATTGACTTTTTTCAAAGTGCGGAAAAGTCATATAAATGGACATATAAGACCATAATACACCGTTAAATAGCACTTAAAGTGAGTTTCCGACATGTCATGAAATAAGAATTTTTACTCTCTGGTGAGCGAAAAATCGTGTTTTCTTGACTTTTTTCAAAGTGCGGAAAAGTCATATAAATGGACATATCGGACCATAATACACCTTAAAATAGCAATAAAACTGAGTGTACGTTAAGTCAAGAAATAAAACATTTTACTCTCTAGTGAGCGAAAAATCGTGTTTTCTTGACTTTTTTCAAAGTGCGGAAAATGCATACAAATGGACATATCACACCATAATACACCTTAAAATAGCAATAAAAGAGAGTTTACGTTAAGTCAAGAAATAAGAACTTTTACTCTCTAGTGAGCGTAAAATCGTGTTTTCTTGACTTTTTTTAAAAGTGCGGAAAAGTCATATAAATCGACATATCGGACCATAATACACCTTAAAATAGCAATAAAACTGAGTTTACGTTAAGTCAAGAAATAAAACATTTTACTCTCTAGTGAGCGAAAAATCGTGTTTTCTTGACTTTTTTCAAAGTGCGGAAAATGCATATAAACGGACATATCACACCATAATACACCTTAAAATAGCAATAAAAGAGAGTTTACGTTAAGTCAAGAAATAAGAACTTTTACTCTCTAGTGAGCGTAAAATCGTGTTTTCTTGACTTTTTTAAAAGTGCGGAAAAGTCATAAATCGACATATCGGACCAAAATACACCTTAAAATAGCAATAAAACTGAGTTTACGTTAAGTCAAGAAATAAAACATTTTACTCTCTAGTGAGCGAAAAATCGTGTTTTCTTGACTTTTTTCAAAGTGCGGAAAATGCATATAAATGGACATATCACACCATAATACACCTTAAAATAGCAATAAAACTGAGTTTACGTTAAGTCAAGAAATAAAACATTTTACTCTCTAGTGAGCGAAAAATCGTGTTTTCTTGACTTTTTTCAAAGTGCGGAAAATGCATATAAACGGACATATCACACCATAATACACCTTAAAATAGCAATAAAAGAGAGTTTACGTTAAGTCAAGAAATAAGAACTTTTACTCTCTAGTGAGCGTAAAATCGTGTTTTCTTGACTTTTTTTAAAATTGCGGAAACGTCATATAAATCGACATATCGGACCATAATACACATTAAAATAGCAATAAAACTGAGTTTACGTTAAGTCAAGAAATAAAACATTTTACTCTCTAGTGAGCGAAAAATCGTGTTTTCTTGACTTTCTTCAAAGTGCGGAAAATGCATATAAATGGACATATCACACCATAATACAGCTTTAAATAGCAATAAAAGTGAGTTTCCGACAAGTCATGAAATAAGAATTTTTACTCTCTGGTGAGCGAAAAATCCTGTTTTCTTCTCTTTTTTCAAAGTGCGGAAAAGTCATATAAATCGACATATTAGACCATAATACACCTTAAAATAGCAATAAAAGAGAGTTTACGTTAAGTCAAGAAATGAGAATTTTTACTCTCTAGTGAGCGTAAAATCATGTTTTCTTGACTTTTTTCAAAGTGCTGAAAAGTCATATAAAATGAAATATCACACCATAGTTCACCTTAAAATAGAATTAAAAGTGAGTTTCCGACAAGTCATGAAATAAGAAATTTTACTCTCAAGTGAGCGAAAAATCATGTTATCTTGACTTTTTTCAAAGTGCGGAAATGTCATATAAATCGACATATTAGACCATAATACACCTTAAAATAGCAATAAAAGAGAGTTTACGTTAAGTCAAGAAATAAGAATTTTTACTCTCTAGTGAGCGTAAAATCGTGTTTTATTGACTTTTTTCAAAGTGCGGAAAAGTCATATAAATGGACATATAAGACCATAATACACCGTTAAATAGCACTTAAAGTGAGTTTCCGACATGTCATGAAATAAGAAATTTTACTCTCTGGTGAGCGAAAAATCGTGTTTTCTTCTCTTTTTTCAAAGTGCGGAAAAGTCATATAAATGGACATATCGGACCATAATACACCTTAAAATAGCAATAAAACTGAGTTTACGTTAAGTCAAGAAATAAAACATTTTACTCTCTAGTGAGCGAAAAATCGTGTTTTCTTGACTTTTTTCAAAGTGCGGAAAATGCATATAAATGGACATATCACACCATAATATACCTTTAAATAGCAATAAAAGTGAGTTTCCGACAAGTCATGAAATAAGAATTTTTACTCTCTAGTGAGCGAAAAATGGTGTTTTCTTGACTTTTTTCAAAGTGCTGAAAAGTCATATAAATGGACATATCACACCATAATTCACCTTAAAATAATAATAAAAGTGAGTTTCCGACAAGTCATGAAATAAGAAATTTTACTCTCAAGTGAGCGAAAAATCATGTTATCTTGACTTTTTTCAAAGTGCGGAAAAGTCATATAAATCGACATATTAGACCATAATACACCTTAAAATAGCATTAAAAGAGAGTTTACGTTAAGTCAAGAAATAAGAATTTTTACTCTCTAGTGAGCGTAAAATCGTGTTTTATTGACTTTTTTCAAAGTGCGGAAAAGTCATATAAATGGACATATAAGACCATAATACACCGTTAAATAGCACTTAAAGTGAGTTTCCGACATGTCATGAAATAAGAATTTTTACTCTCTGGTGAGCGAAAAATCGTGTTTTCTTGACTTTTTTCAAAGTGCGGAAAAGTCATATAAATGGACATATCGGACCATAATACACCTTAAAATAGCAATAAAACTGAGTGTACGTTAAGTCAAGAAATAAAACATTTTACTCTCTAGTGAGCGAAAAATCGTGTTTTCTTGACTTTTTTCAAAGTGCGGAAAATGCATACAAATGGACATATCACACCATAATACACCTTAAAATAGCAATAAAAGAGAGTTTACGTTAAGTCAAGAAATAAGAACTTTTACTCTCTAGTGAGCGTAAAATCGTGTTTTCTTGACTTTTTTTAAAAGTGCGGAAAAGTCATATAAATCGACATATCGGACCATAATACACCTTAAAATAGCAATAAAACTGAGTTTACGTTAAGTCAAGAAATAAAACATTTTACTCTCTAGTGAGCGAAAAATCGTGTTTTCTTGACTTTTTTCAAAGTGCGGAAAATGCATATAAACGGACATATCACACCATAATACACCTTAAAATAGCAATAAAAGAGAGTTTACGTTAAGTCAAGAAATAAGAACTTTTACTCTCTAGTGAGCGTAAAATCGTGTTTTCTTGACTTTTTTTAAAAGTGCGGAAAAGTCATAAATCGACATATCGGACCAAAATACACCTTAAAATAGCAATAAAACTGAGTTTACGTTAAGTCAAGAAATAAAACATTTTACTCTCTAGTGAGCGAAAAATCGTGGTTTCTTGACTTTTTTCAAAGTGCGGAAAATGCATATAAATGGACATATCACACCATAATACACCTTAAAATAGCAATAAAACTGAGTTTACGTTAAGTCAAGAAATAAAACATTTTACTCTCTAGTGAGCGAAAAATCGTGTTTTCTTGACTTTTTTCAAAGTGCGGAAAATGCATATAAACGGACATATCACACCATAATACACCTTAAAATAGCAATAAAAGAGAGTTTACGTTAAGTCAAGAAATAAGAACTTTTACTCTCTAGTGAGCGTAAAATCGTGTTTTCTTGACTTTTTTTAAAATTGCGGAAACGTCATATAAATCGACATATCGGACCATAATACACATTAAAATAGCAATAAAACTGAGTTTACGTTAAGTCAAGAAATAAAACATTTTACTCTCTAGTGAGCGAAAAATCGTGTTTTCTTGACTTTCTTCAAAGTGCGGAAAATGCATATAAATGGACATATCACACCATAATACAGCTTTAAATAGCAATAAAAGTGAGTTTCCGACAAGTCATGAAATAAGAAATTTTACTCTCAAGTGAGCGAAAAATCATGTTATCTTGACTTTTTTCAAAGTGCGGAAATGTCATATAAATCGACATATTAGACCATAATACACCTTAAAATAGCAATAAAAGAGAGTTTACGTTAAGTCAAGAAATAAGAATTTTTACTCTCTAGTGAGCGTAAAATCGTGTTTTATTGACTTTTTTCAAAGTGCGGAAAAGTCATATAAATGGACATATAAGACCATAATACACCGTTAAATAGCACTTAAAGTGAGTTTCCGACATGTCATGAAATAAGAAATTTTACTCTCTGGTGAGCGAAAAATCGTGTTTTCTTGACTTTTTTCAAAGTGCGGAAAAGTCATATAAATGGACATATCGGATCATAATACACCTTAAAATAGCAATAAAACTGAGTTTACGTTAAGTCAAGAAATAAAACATTTTACTCTCTAGTGAGCGAAAAATCGTGTTTTCTTGACTTTTTTCAAAGTGCGGAAAATGCATACAAATGTACATATCACACCATAATACACCTTAAAATAGCAATAAAAGAGAGTTTACGTTAAGTCAAGAAATAAGAACTTTTACTCTCTAGTGAGCGTAAAATCGTGTTTTCTTGACTTTTTTTAAAAGTGCGGAAAAGTCATATAAATCGACATATCGGACCATAATACACCTTAAAATAGCAATAAAACTGAGTTTACGTTAAGTCAAGAAATAAAACATTTTACTCTCTAGTGAGCGAAAAATCGTGTTTTCTTGACTTTTTTCAAAGTGCGGAAAATGCATATAAATGGACATATCACACCATAATACACCTTTAAATAGCAATAAAAGTGAGTTTCCGACAAGTCATGAAATAAGAATTTTTACTCTCTGGTGAGCGAAAAATCGTGTTTTCTTCTCTTTTTTCAAAGTGCGGAAAAGTCATATAAATGGACATATATACACCTTTAAATAGCACTTAAAGTGAGTTTCCGACAAGTCATGAAATAAGACTTTTTACTCTCTAGTGAGCGAAAAATCTTGTTTTCTTGACTTTTTTCAAAGTGCGGAAAATGCATATAAATGGACATATCACACCATAATATACCTTTAAATAGCACCCAAAGTGAGTTTCCGAAAAGTCATGAAATAAGAATTTTTACTCTCTAGTGAGCGAAAAATGGTGTTTTCTTGACTTTTTTCAAAGTGCTGAAAAGTCATATAAATGGACATATCACACCATAATTCACCTTAAAATAATAATAAAAGTGAGTTTCCGACAAGTCATGAAATAAGAAATTTTACTCTCAAGTGAGCGAAAAATCATGTTATCTTGACTTTTTTCAAAGTGCGGAAAATGCATATAAATGGACATATCACACCTTAATACACCTTTAAATAGCAATAAAAGTGAGTTTCCGACAAGTCATGAAATAAGAATTTTTACTCTCTGGTGAGCGAAAAATCGTGTTTTCTTCTCTTTTTTCAAAGTGCGGAAAAGTCATATAAATCGACATATTAGACCATAATACACCTTAAAATAGCAATAAAAGAGAGTTTACGTTAAGTCAAGAAATGAGAATTTTTACTCTCTAGTGAGCGTAAAATCATGTTTTCTTGACTTTTTTCAAAGTGCTGAAAAGTCATATAAATGGACATATATACACCTTTAAATAGCACTTAAAGTGAGTTTCCGACAAGTCATGAAATAAGACTTTTTACTCTCTAGTGAGCGAAAAATCTTGTTTTCTTGACTTTTTTCAAAGTGCGGAAAATGCATATAAATGGACATATCACACCATAATATACCTTTAAATAGCACCCAAAGTGAGTTTCGGAAAAGTCATGAAATAAGAATTTTTACTCTCTAGTGAGCGAAAACTGGTGTTTTCTTGACTTTTTTCAAAGTGCTGAAAAGTCATATAAATGGACATATCACACCATAATTCACCTTAAAATAATAATAAAAGTGAGTTTCCGACAAGTCATGAAATAAGAAATTTTACTCTCAAGTGAGCGAAAAATCATGTTATCTTGACTTTTTTCAAAGTGCGGAAATGTCATATAAATCGACATATTAGACCATAAT
Organism: Deroplatys truncata; assembly: GCA_030765065.1. Classification (NCBI taxonomy): domain Eukaryota; kingdom Metazoa; phylum Arthropoda; class Insecta; order Mantodea; family Mantidae; genus Deroplatys; species Deroplatys truncata. Next base: position 12,537 of record JAUKNL010000259.1, read on the forward strand.
ACACCTTAAAATAGCAATAAAAGAGAGTTTACGTTAAGTCAAAAAATAAGAATTTTTACTCTCTAGTGAGCGTAAAATCGTGTTTTATTGACTTTTTTCAAAGTGCGGAAAAGTCATATAAATGGACATATAAGACCATAATACACCGTTAAATAGCACTTAAAGTGAGTTTCCGACATGTCATGAAATAAGAAATTTTACTCTCTGGTGAGCGAAAAATCGTGTTTACTTGACTTTTTTCAAAGTGCGGAAAAGTCATATAAATGGACATATCGGACCATAATACACCTTAAAATAGCAATAAAACTGAGTTTACGTTAAGTCAAGAAATAAAACATTTTACTCTCTAGTGAGCGAAAAATCGTGTTTTCTTGACTTTTTTCAAACTGCGGAAAATGCATACAAATGGACATATCACACCATAATACACCTTAAAATAGCAATAAAAGAGAGTTCACGTTAAGTCAAGAAATAAGAACTTTTACTCTCTAGTGAGCGTAAAATCGTGTTTTCTTGACTTTTTTTAAAAGTGCGGAAAAGTCATATAAATCGACATATCGGACCATAATACACCTTAAAATAGCAATAAAACTGAGTTTACGTTAAGTCAAGAAATAAAACATTTTACTCTCTAGTGAGCGAAAAATCGTGTTTTCTTGACTTTTTTCAAAGTGCGGAAAATGCATACAAATGGACATATCACACCATAATACACCTTTAAATAGCAATAAAAGTGAGTTTCCGACAAGTCATGAAATAAGAATTTTTACTCTCTGGTGAGCGAAAAATCGTGTTTTCTTCTCTTTTTTCAAAGTGCGGAAAAGTCATATAAATCGACATATTAGACCATAATACACCTTAAAATATTAATAAAAGAGAGTTTACGTTAAGTCAAGAAATGAGAATTTTTACTCTCTAGTGAGCGTAAAATCATGTTTTCTTGACTTTTTTCAAAGTGCTGAAAAGTCATATAAATGGACATATATACACCTTTAAATAGCACTTAAAGTGAGTTTCCGACAAGTCATGAAATAAGACTTTTTACTCTCTAGTGAGCGAAAAATCTTGTTTTCTTGACTTTTTTCAAAGTGCGGAAAATGCATATAAATGGACATATAACACCATAATATACCTTTAAATAGCACCCAAAGTGAGTTTCCGAAAAGTCATGAAATAAGAATTTTTACTCTCTAGTGAGCGAAAAATGGTGTTTTCTTGACTTTCTTCAAAGTGCTGAAAAGTCATATAAATGGACATATCACACCATAATTCACCTTAAAATAATAATAAAAGTGAGTTTCCGACAAGTCATGAAATAAGAAATTTTACTCTCAAGTGAGCGAAAAATCATGTTATCTTGACTTTTTTCAAAGTGCGGAAAATGCATATAAATGGACATATCACACCTTAATACACCTTTAAATAGCAATAAAAGTGAGTTTCCGACAAGTCATGAAATAAGAATTTTTACTCTCTGGTGAGCGAAAAATCGTGTTTTCTTCTCTTTTTTCAAAGTGCGGAAAAGTCATATAAATCGACATATTAGACCATAATACACCTTAAAATAGCAATAAAAGAGAGTTTACGTTAAGTCAAGAAATGAGAATTTTTACTCTCTAGTGAGCGTAAAATCATGTTTTCTTGACTTTTTTCAAAGTGCTGAAAAGTCATATAAATGGACATATATACACCTTTAAATAGCACTTAAAGTGAGTTTCCGACAAGTCATGAAATAAGACTTTATACTCTCTAGTGAGCGAAAAATCTTGTTTTCTTGACTTTTTTCAATGTGCGGAAAATGCATATAAATGGACATATCACACCATAATATACCTTTAAATAGCACCCAAAGTGAGTTTCGGAAAAGTCATGAAATAAGAATTTTTACTCTCTAGTGAGCGAAAAATGGTGTTTTCTTGACTTTTTTCAAAGTGCTGAAAAGTCATATAAATGGACATATCACACCATAATTCACCTTAAAATAATAATAAAAGTGAGTTTCCGACAAGTCATGAAATAAGAAATTTTACTCTCAAGTGAGCGAAAAATCATGTTATCTTGACTTTTTTCAAAGTGCGGAAATGTCATATAAATCGACATATTAGACCATAATACACCTTAAAATAGCAATAAAAGAGAGTTTACGTTAAGTCAAGAAATAAGAATTTTTACTCTCTAGTGAGCGTAAAATCGTGTTTTATTGACTTTTTTCAAAAGTGCGGAAAAGTCATATAAATGGACATATAAGACCATAATACACCGTTAAATAGCACTTAAAGTGAGTTTCCGACATATCATGAAATAAGAAATTTTACTCTCTGGTGAGCGAAAAATCGTGTTTTCTTGACTTTTTTCAAAGTGCGGAAAAGTCATATAAATGGACATATCGGATCAAAATACACCTTAAAATAGCAATAAAAACTGAGTTTACGTTAAGTCAAGAAATAAAACATTTTACTCTCTAGTGAGCGAAAAATCGTGTTTTCTTGACTTTTTTTCAAAGTGCGGAAAATGCATACAAATGGACATATCACACCATAATACACCTTAAAATAGCAATAAAAGAGAGTTTACGTTAAGTCAAGAAATAAGAACTTTTACTCTCTAGTGAGCGTAAAATCGTGTTTTCTTGACTTTTTTTAAAAGTGCGGAAAAGTCATATAAATCGACATATCGGACCATAATACACCTTAAAAATAGCAATAAAACTGAGTTTACGTTAAGTCAAGAAATAAAACATTTTACTCTCTAGTGAGCGAAAAATCGTGTTTTCTTGACTTTTTTCAAAGTGCGGAAAATGCATACAAATGGACATATCACACCATAATACACCTTTAAATAGCAATAAAAGTGAGTTTCCGACAAGTCATGAAATAAGAATTTTTACTCTCTGGTGAGCGAAAAAATCGTGTTTTCTTCTCTTTTGTCAAAGTGCGGAAAAGTCATATAAAATCGACATATTAGACCATAATACACCTTAAAATAGCAATAAAAGAGAGTTTACGTTAAGTCAAGAAATGAGAATTTTTACTCTCTAGTGAGCGTGAAATCATGTTTTGTTGACTTTTTTCAAAGTGCTGAAAAGTCATATAAATGGACATATCTTTAAATAGCACTTAAAGTGAGTTTCCGACAAGTCATGAAATAAGACTTTTTACTCTCTAGTGAGCGAAAAATCTTGTTTTCTTGACTTTTTTCAAAGTGCGGAAAATGCATATAAATGGACATATAACACCATAATATACCTTTAAATAGCACCCAAAGTGAGTTTCCGAAAAGTCATGAAATAAGAATTTTTTACTCTCTAGTGAGCGAAAAATCGTGTTTTCTTGACTTTTTTCAAAGTGCTGAAAAGTCATATAAATGGACATATCACACCATAATTCACCTTAAAATAATAATAAAAGTGAGTTTCCGACAAGTCATGAAATAAGAAATTTTACTCTCAAGTGAGCGAAAAATCATTTTATCTTGACTTTTTTCAAAGTGCGGAAAATGCATATAAATGGACATATCACACCTTAATACACCTTTAAATAGCAATAAAAGTGAGTTTCCGACAAGTCATGAAATAAGAATTTTTACTCTCTGGTGAGCGAAAAAATCGTGTTTTCTTCTCTTTTTTCAAAGTGCGGAAAAGTCATATAAATCGACATATTAGACCATAATACACCTTAAAATAGCAATAAAAGAGAGTTTACGTTAAGTCAAGAAATGAGAATTTTTACTCTCTAGTGAGCGTAAAAATCATGTTTTCTTGACTTTTTTCAAAGTGCTGAAAAGTCATATAAATGGACATATATACACCTTTAAATAGCACTTAAAGTGAGTTTCCGACAAGTCATGAAATAAGACTTTTTACTCTCTAGTGAGCGAAAAAATCTTGTTTTCTTGACTTTTTTCAAAGTGCGGAAAATGCATATAAATGGACATATCACACCATAATATACCTTTAAATAGCACCCAAAGTGAGTTTCCGAAAAGTCATGAAATAAGAATTTTTACTCTCTAGTGAGCGAAAAATGGTGTTTTCTTGACTTTTTTCAAAGTGCTGAAAAGTCATATAAATGGACATATCACACCATAATTCACCTTAAAATAATAATAAAAGTGAGTTTCCGACAAGTCATGAAATAAGAAATTTTACTCTCAAGTGAGCGAAAAATCATGTTATCTTGACTTTTTTCAAAGTGCGGAAATGTCATATAAATCGACATATTAGACCATAATACACCTTAAAATAGCAATAAAAGAGAGTTTACGTTAAGTCAAGAAATAAGAATTTTTACTCTCTAGTGAGCGTAAAATCGTGTTTTATTGACTTTTTTCAAAGTGCGGAAAAGTCATATAAATGGACATATAAGACCATAAATACACCGTTAAATAGCACTTAAAGTGAGTTTCCGACATGTCATGAAATAAGAAATTTTACTCTCTGGTGAGCGAAAAATCGTGTTTTCTTGACTTTTTTCAAAGTGCGGAAAAGTCATATAAATGGACATATCGGACCATAATACACCTTAAAATAGCAATAACACTGAGTTTACGTTAAGTCAAGAAATAAAACATTTTACTCTCTAGTGAGCGAAAAATCGTGTTTTCTTGACTTTTTTCAAAGTGCGGAAAATGCATACAAATGGACATATCACACCATAATACACCTTAAAATAGCAATAAAAGAGAGTTTACGTTAAGTCAAGAAATAAGAACTTTTACTCTCTAGTGAGCGTAAAATCGTGTTTTCTTGACTTTTTTTAAAAGTGCGGAAAAGTCATATAAATCGACATATCGGACCATAATACACCTTAAAATAGCAATAAAACTGAGTTTACGTTAAGTCAAGAAATAAAACATTTTACTCTCTAGTGAGCGAAAAATCGTGTTTTCTTGACTTTTTTCAAAGTGCGGAAAATGCATATAAACGGACATATCACACCATAATACACCTTAAAATAGCAATAAAAGAGAGTTTACGTTAAGTCAAGAAATAAGAACTTTTACTCTCTAGTGAGCGTAAAATCGTGTTTTCTTGACTTTTTTTAAAAGTGCGGAAAAGTCATAAATCGACATATCGGACCATAATACACCTTAAAATAGCAATAAAACTGAGTTTACGTTAAGTCAAGAAATAAAACATTTTACTCTCTAGTGAGCGAAAAATCGTGTTTTTCTTGACTTTTTTCAAAGTGCGGGAAAATGCATATAAATGGACATATCACACCATAATACACCTTTAAATAGCAATAAAAGTGAGTTTCCGACAAGTCATGAAATAAGAATTTTTACTCTCTGGTGAGAGAAAAATCGTGTTTTCTTCTCTTTTTTCAAAGTGCGGAAAAGTCATATAAATCGACATATTAGACTATAATACACCTAAAAATAGCAATAAAAGAGAGTTTACGTTAAGTCAAGAAATGAGAATTTTTACTCTCTAGTGAGCGTAAATTCATTGTTCTTGACTTTTTTCAAAAGTGCTGAAAAGTCATATAAATGGACATATATACACCTTTAAATAGCACTTAAAGTGAGTTTCCGACAAGTCATGAAATAAGACTTTTTTACTCTCTAGTGAGCGAAAAATCTTGTTTTCTTGACTTTTTTTCAAAGTGCGGAAAATGCATATAAATGGACATATCACACCATAATATACCTTTAAATAGCACCCAAAGTGAGTTTCCGAAAAGTCATGAAATAAGAATTTTTACTCTCTAGTGAGCGAAAAATGGTGTTTTCTTGACTTTTTTCAAAGTGCTGAAAAGTCATATAAATGGACATATCACACCATAATTCACCTTAAAATAATAATAAAAGTGAGTTTCCGACAAGTCATGAAATAAGAAATTTTACTCTCAAGTGAGCGAAAAATCATGTTATCTGACTTTTTTCAAAGTGCGGAAATGTCATATAAATCGACATATTAGACCATAATACACCTTAAAATAGCAATAAAAGAGAGTTTACGTTAAGTCAAGAAATAAGAATTTTTACTCTCTAGTGAGCGTAAAATCGTGTTTTATTGACTTTTTTCAAAGTGCGGAAAAGTCTTATAAATTGGACATATAAGACCATAATACACCGTTAAATAGCACTTAAAGTGAGTTTCCGACATGTCATGAAATAAGAACTTTTACTCTCTGGTGAGCGAAAAATCGTGTTTTCTTGACTTTTTTCAAAGTGCGGAAAAAGTCATATAAATGGACATATCGGATCATAATACACCTTAAAATAGCAATAAAACTGAGTTTTACGTTAAGTCAAGAAATAAAACATTTTACTCTCTAGTGAGCGAAAAATCGTGTTTTCTTGACTTTTTTCAAAGTGCGGAAAATGCATACAAATGGACATATCACACCATAATACACCTTAAAATAGCAATAAAAGAGAGTTTACGTTAAGTCAAGAAATAAGAACTTTTACTCTCTAGTGAGCGTAAAATCGTGTTTTCTTGACTTTTTTAAAAGTGCGGAAAAGTCATATAAATCGACATATCGGACCATAATACACCTTAAAATAGCAATAAAACTGAGTTTACGTTAAGTCAAGAAATAAAACATTTTACTCTCTAGTGAGCGAAAAATCGTGTTTTCTTGACTTTTTTCAAAGTGCGGAAAATGCATATAAACGGACATATCACACCATAATACACCTTAAAACAGCAATAAAAGAGAGTTTACGTTAAGTCAAGAAATAAGAACTTTTACTCTCTAGTGAGCGTAAAATCGTGTTTTCTTGACTTTTTTTAAAAGTGCGGAAAAGTCATATAAATCGACATATCACACCATAATACACCTTAAAATAGCAATAAAAGAGAGTTTACGTTAAGTCAAGAAATAAGAACTTTTACTCTCTAGTGAGCGTAAAATCGTGTTTTCTTGACTTTTTTTAAAAGTGCGGAAAAGTCATATAAATCGACATATCGGACCATAATACACCTTAAAATAGCAATAAAACTGAGTTTACGTTAAGTCAAGAAATAAAACATTTTACTCTCTAGTGAGCGAAAAATCGTGTTTTCTTGACTTTTTTCAAAGTGCGGAAAATGCATATAAACGGACATATCACACCATAATACACCTTAAAATAGCAATAAAAGAGAGTTTACGTTAAGTCAAGAAATAAGAACTTTTACTCTCTAGTGAGCGTAAAATCGTGTTTTCTTGACTTTTTTTAAAAGTGCGGAAAAGTCATAAATCGACATATCGGACCATAATACACCTTAAAATAGCAATAAAACTGAGTTTACGTTAAGTCAAGAAATAAAACATTTTACTCTCTAGTGAGCGAAAAATCGTGTTTTCTTGACTTTTTTCAAAGTGCGGAAAATGCATATAAATGGACATATCACACCATAATACACCTTTAAATAGCAATAAAAGTGAGTTTCCGACAAGTCATGAAATAAGAATTTTTACTCTCTGGTGAGAGAAAAATCGTGTTTTCTTCTCTTTTTTCAAAGTGCGGAAAAGTCATATAAATCGACATATTAGACTATAATACACCTAAAAATAGCAATAAAAGAGAGTTTACGTTAAGTCAAGAAATGAGAATTTTTACTCTCTAGTGAGCGTAAATTCATTGTTCTTGACTTTTTTCAAAGTGCTGAAAAGTCATATAAATGGACATATATACACCTTTAAATAGCACTTAAAGTGAGTTTCCGACAAGTCATGAAATAAGACTTTTTACTCTCTAGTGAGCGAAAAATCTTGTTTTCTTGACTTTTTTCAAAGTGCGGAAAATGCATATAAATGGACATATCACACCATAATATACCTTTAAATAGCACCCAAAGTGAGTTTCCGAAAAGTCATGAAATAAGAATTTTTACTCTCTAGTGAGCGAAAAATGGTGTTTTCTTGACTTTTTTCAAAGTGCTGAAAAGTCATATAAATGGACATATCACACCATAATTCACCTTAAAATAATAATAAAAGTGAGTTTCCGACAAGTCATGAAATAAGAAATTTTACTCTCAAGTGAGCGAAAAATCATGTTATCTGACTTTTTTCAAAGTGCGGAAATGTCATATAAATCGACATATTAGACCATAATACACCTTAAAATAGCAATAAAAGAGAGTTTACGTTAAGTCAAGAAATAAGAATTTTTACTCTCTAGTGAGCGTAAAATCGTGTTTTATTGACTTTTTTCAAAGTGCGGAAAAGTCTTATAAATGGACATATAAGACCATAATACACCGTTAAATAGCACTTAAAGTGAGTTTCCGACATGTCATGAAATAAGAACTTTTACTCTCTGGTGAGCGAAAAATCGTGTTTTCTTGACTTTTTTCAAAGTGCGGAAAAGTCATATAAATGGACATATCGGATCATAATACACCTTAAAATAGCAATAAAACTGAGTTTACGTTAAGTCAAGAAATAAAACATTTTACTCTCTAGTGAGCGAAAAATCGTGTTTTCTTGACTTTTTTCAAAGTGCGGAAAATGCATACAAATGGACATATCACACCATAATACACCTTAAAATAGCAATAAAAGAGAGTTTGCGTTAAGTCAAGAAATAAGAACTTTTACTCTCTAGTGAGCGTAAAATCGTGTTTTCTTGACTTTTTTTAAAAGTGCGGAAAAGTCATATAAATCGACATATCGGACCATAATACACCTTAAAATAGCAATAAAACTGAGTTTACGTTAAGTCAAGAAATAAAACATTTTACTCTCTAGTGAGCGAAAAATCGTGTTTTCTTAACTTTTTTCAAAGTGCGGAAAATGCATATAAACGGACATATCACACCATAATACACCTTAAAACAGCAATAAAAGAGAGTTTACGTTAAGTCAAGAAATAAGAACTTTTACTCTCTAGTGAGCGTAAAATCGTGTTTTCTTGACTTTTTTTAAAAGTGCGGAAAAGTCATATAAATCGACATATCGGACCATAATACACCTTAAAATTAGCAATAAAACTGAGTTTACGTTAAGTCAAGAAATAAAACATTTTACTCTCTAGTGAGCGAAAAATCTTGTTTTCTTGACTTTTTTCAAAGTGCGGAAAATGCATATAAATGGACATATCACACCATAATATACCTTTAAATAGCACCCAAAGTGAGTTTCCGAAAAGTCATGAAATAAGAATTTTTACTCTCTAGTGAGCGAAAAATGGTGTTTTCTTGACTTTTTTCAAAGTGCTGAAAAGTCATATAAATGGACATATCACACCATAATTCACCTTAAAATAATAATAAAAGTGAGTTTCCGACAAGTCATGAAATAAGAAATTTTACTCTCAAGTGAGCGAAAAATCATGTTATCTTGACTTTTTTCAAAGTGCGGAAATGTCATATAAATCGACATATTAGACCATAATACACCTTAAAATAGCAATAAAAGAGAGTTTACGTTAAGTCAAGAAATAAGAATTTTTACTCTCTAGTGAGCGTAAAATCGTGTTTTATTGACTTTTTTCAAAGTGCGGAAAAGTCATATAAATGGACATATAAGACCATAATACACCGTTAAATAGCACTTAATGTGAGTTTCCGACATGTCATGAAATAAGAAATTTTACTCTCTGGTGAGCGAAAAATCGTGTTTTCTTGACTTTTTTCAAAGTGCGGAAAAGTCATATAAATGGACATATCGGACCATAATACACCTTAAAATAGCAATAACACTGAGTTTACGTTAAGTCAAGAAATAAAACATTTTACTCTCTAGTGAGCGAAAAATCGTGTTTTCTTGACTTTTTTCAAAGTGCGGAAAATGCATACAAATGGACATATCACACCATAATACACCTTAAAATAGCAATAAAAGAGAGTTTACGTTAAGTCAAGAAATAAGAACTTTTACTCTCTAGTGAGCGTAAAATCGTGTTTTCTTGACTTTTTTTAAAAGTGCGGAAAAGTCATATAAATCGACATATCGGACCATAATACACCTTAAAATAGCAATAAAACTGAGTTTACGTTAAGTCAAGAAATAAAACATTTTACTCTCTAGTGAGCGAAAAATCGTGTTTTCTTGACTTTTTTCAAAGTGCGGAAAATGCATATAAACGGACATATCACACCATAATACACCTTAAAATAGCAATAAAAGAGAGTTTACGTTAAGTCAAGAAATAAGAACTTTTACTCTCTAGTGAGCGTAAAATCGTGTTTTCTTGACTTTTTTTAAAAGTGCGGAAAAGTCATAAATTGACATATCGGACCAAAATACACCTTAAAATAGCAATAAAACTGAGTTTACGTTAAGTCAAGAAATAAAACATTTTACTCTCTAGTGAGCGAAAAATCGTGTTTTCTTGACTTTTTTCAAAGTGCGGAACATGCATATAAATGGACATATCACACCATAATACACCTTAAAATAGCAATAAAAGTGAGTTTCCGACAAGTCATGAAATAAGAATTTTTACTCTCTGGTGAGCGAAAAATCGTGTTTTCTTCTCTTTTTTCAAAGTGCGGAAAAGTCATATAAATCGACATATTAGACCATAATACACCTTAAAATAGCAATAAAAGAGAGTTTACGTTAAGTCAAGAAATGAGAATTTTTACTCTCTAGTGAGCGTAAAATCATGTTTTCTTGACTTTTTTCAAAGTGCTGAAAAGTCATATAAATGGACATATATACACCTTTAAATAGCACTTAAAGTGAGTTTCCGACAAGTCATGAAATAAGACTTTTTACTCTCTAGTGAGCGAAAAATCTTGTTTTCTTGACTTTTTTCAAAGTGCGGAAAATGCATATAAATGGACATATCACACCATAATATACCTTTAAATAGCAATAAAAGTGAGTTTCCGACAAGTCATGAAATAAGAATTTTTACTCTCTAGTGAGCTAAAAATGGTGTTTTCTTGACTTTTTTCAAAGTGCTGAAAAGTCATATAAATGGACATATCACACCATAATTCACCTTAAAATAATAATAAAAGTGAGTTTCCGACAAGTCATGAAATAAGAAATTTTACTCTCAAGTGAGCGAAAAATCATGTTATCTTGACTTTTTTCAAAGTGCGGAAATGTCATATAAATCGACATATTAGACCATAATACACCTTAAAATAGCAATAAAAGAGAGTTTACGTTAAGTCAAGAAATAAGAATTTTTACTCTCTAGTGAGCGTAAAATCGTGTTTTATTGACTTTTTTCAAAGTGCGGAAAAGTCATATAAATGGACATATAAGACCATAATACACCGTTAAATAGCACTTAAAGTGAGTTTCCGACATGTCATGAAATAAGAAATTTTACTCTCTGGTGAGCGAAAAATCGTGTTTTCTTGACTTTTTTCAAAGTGCGGAAAAGTCATATAAATGGACATATCGGACCATAATACACCTTAAAATAGCAATAACACTGAGTTTACGTTAAGTCAAGAAATAAAACATTTTACTCTCTAGTGAGCGAAAAATCGTGTTTTCTTGACTTTTTTCAAAGTGCGGAAAATGCATACAAATGGACATATCACACCATAATACACCTTAAAATAGCAATAAAAGAGAGTTTACGTTAAGTCAGGAAATAAGAACTTTTACTCTCTAGTGAGCGTAAAATCGTGTTTTCTTGACTTTTTTTAAAAGTGCGGAAAAGTCATATAAATCGACATATCGGACCATAATACACCTTAAAATAGCAATAAAACTGAGTTTACGTTAAGTCAAGAAATAAAACATTTTACTCTCTAGTGAGCGAAAAATCGTGTTTTCTTGACTTTTTTCAAAGTGCGGAAAATGCATATAAACGGACATATCACACCATAATATACCTTAAAATAGCAATAAAAGAGAGTTTACGTTAAGTCAAGAAATAAGAACTTTTACTCTCTAGTGAGCGTAAAATCGTGTTTTCTTGACTTTTTTTAAAAGTGCGGAAAAGTCATAAATTGACATATCGGACCAAAATACACCTTAAAATAGCAATAAAACTGAGTTTACGTTAAGTCAAGAAATAAAACATTTTACTCTCTAGTGAGCGAAAAATCGTGTTTTCTTGACTTTTTTCAAAGTGCGGAAAATGCATATAAATGGACATATCACACCATAATACACCTTAAAATAGCAATAAAACTGAGTTTACGTTAAGTCAAGAAATAAAACATTTTACTCTCTAGTGAGCGAAAAATCGTGTTTTCTTGACTTTTTTCAAAGTGCGGAAAATGCATATAAATGGACATATCACACCATAATACACCTTTAAATAGCAATAAAAGTGAGTTTCCGACAAGTCATGAAATAAGAATTTTTACTCTCTGGTGAGCGAAAAATCGTGTTTTCTTCTCTTTTTTCAAAGTGTGGAAAAGTCATATAAATCGACATATTAGACCATAATACACCTTAAAATAGCAATAAAAGAGAGTTTACGTTAAGTCAAGAAATGAGAATTTTTACTCTCTAGTGAGCGTAAAATCATGTTTTCTTGACTTTTTTCAAAGTGCTGAAAAGTCATATAAAATGAAATATCACACCATAGTTCACCTTAAAATAGAAATAAAAGTGAGTTTCCGACAAGTCATGAAATAAGAAAGTTTACTCTCAAGTGAGCGAAAAATCATGTTATCTTGACTTTTTTCAAAGTGCGGAAATGTCATATAAATCGACATATTAGACCATAATACACCTTAAAATAGCAATAAAAGAGAGTTTACGTTAAGTCAAGAAATAAGAATTTTTACTCTCTAGTGAGCGTAAAATCGTGTTTTATTGACTTTTTTCAAAGTGCGGAAAAGTCATATAAATGGACATATAAGACCATAATACACCGTTAAATAGCAATTAAAGTGAGTTTCCGACATGTCATGAAATAAGAAATTTTACTCTGGTGAGCGAAAAATCGTGTTTTCTTGACTTTTTTCAAAGTGCGGAAAAGTCATATAAATGGACATATCGGATCATAATACACCTTAAAATAGCAATAAAACTGAGTTTACGTTAAGTCAAGAAATAAAACATTTTACTCTCTAGTGAGCGAAAAATCGTGTTTTCTTGACTTTTTTCAAAGTGCGGAAAATGCATATAAATGGACATATCACACCATAATACACCTTTAAATAGCAATAAAAGTGAGTTTCCGACAAGTCATGAAATAAGAATTTTTACTCTCTGGTGAGCGAAAAATCGTGTTTTCTTCTCTTTTTTCAAAGTGCGGAAAAGTCATATAAATCGACATATTAGACCATAATACACCTTAAAATAGCAATAAAAGAGAGTTTACGTTAAGTCAAGAAATGAGAATTTTTACTCTCTAGTGAGCGTAAAATCATGTTTTCTTGACTTTTTTCAAAGTGCTGAAAAGTCATATAAATGGACATATATACACCTTTAAATAGCACTTAAAGTGAGTTTCCGACAAGTCATGAAATAAGACTTTTTACTCTCTAGTGAGCGAAAAATCTTGTTTTCTTGACTTTTTTCAAAGTGCGGAAAATGCATATAAATGGACATATCACACCATAATATACCTTTAAATAGCACCCAAAGTGAGTTTCCGAAAAGTCATGAAATAAGAATTTTTACTCTCTAGTGAGCGAAAAATGGTGTTTTCTTGACTTTTTTCAAAGTGCTGAAAAGTCATATAAATGGACATATCACACCATAATTCACCTTAAAATAATAATAAAAGTGAGTTTCCGACAAGTCATGAAATAAGAAATTTTACTCTCAAGTGAGCGAAAAATCATGTTATCTTGACTTTTTTCAAAGTGCGGAAAATGCATATAAATGGACATATCACACCTTAATACACCTTTAAATAGCAATAAAAGTGAGTTTCCGACAAGTCATGAAATAAGAATTTTTACTCTCTGGTGAGCGAAAAATCGTGTTTTCTTCTCTTTTTTCAAAGTGCGGAAAAGTCATATAAATCGACATATTAGACCATAATACACCTTAAAATAGCAATAAAAGAGAGTTTACGTTAAGTCAAGAAATGAGAATTTTTACTCTCTAGTGAGCGTAAAATCATGTTTTCTTGACTTTTTTCAAAGTGCTGAAAAGTCATATAAATGGACATATATACACCTTTAAATAGCACTTAAAGTGAGTTTCCGACAAGTCATGAAATAAGACTTTTTACTCTCTAGTGAGCGAAAAATCTTGTTTTCTTGACTTTTTTCAAAGTGCGGAAAATGCATATAAATGGACATATCACACCATAATATACCTTTAAATAGCACCCAAAGTGAGTTTCCGAAAAGTCATGAAATAAGAATTTTTACTCTCTAGTGAGCGAAAAATGGTGTTTTCTTGACTTTTTTCAAAGTGCTGAAAAGTCATATAAATGGACATATCACACCATAATTCACCTTAAAATAATAATAAAAGTGAGTTTCCGACAAGTCATGAAATAAGAAATTTTACTCTCAAGTGAGCGAAAAATCATGTTATCTTGACTTTTTTCAAAGTGCGGAAATGTCATATAAATCGACATATTAGACCATAATACACCTTAAAATAGCAATAAAAGAGAGTTTACGTTAAGTCAAGAAATAAGAATTTTTAATCTCTAGTGAGCGTAAAATCGTGTTTTATTGACTTTTTTCAAAGTGCGGAAAAGTCATATAAATGGACATATAAGACCATAATACACCGTTAAATAGCACTTAAAGTGAGTTTCCGACATGTCATGAAATAAGAAATTTTACTCTCTGGTGAGCGAAAAATCGTGTTTTCTTGACTTTTTTCAAAGTGCGGAAAAGTCATATAAATGGACATATCGGACCATAATACACCTTAAAATAGCAATAACACTGAGTTTACGTTAAGTCAAGAAATAAAACATTTTACTCTCTAGTGAGCGAAAAATCGTGTTTTCTTGACTTTTTTCAAAGTGCGGAAAATGCATACAAATGGACATATCACACCATAATACACCTTAAAATAGGAATAAAAGAGAGTTTACGTTAAGTCAAGAAATAAGAACTTTTACTCTCTAGTGAGCGTAAAATCGTGTTTTCTTGACTTTTTTTCAAAGTGCGGAAAATGCATATAAATGGACATATCACACCATAATACACCTTAAAATAGCAATAAAAGTGAGTTTCCGACAAGTCATGAAATAAGAATTTTTACTCTCTGGTGAGCGAAAAATCGTGTTTTCTTCTCTTTTTTCAAAGTGCGGAAAAGTCATATAAATCGACATATTAGACCATAATACACCTTAAAATAGCAATAAAAGAGAGTTTACGTTAAGTCAAGAAATGAGAATTTTTACTCTCTAGTGAGCGTAAAATCATGTTTTCTTGACTTTTTTCAAAGTGCTGAAAAGTCATATAAATGGACATATATACACCTTTAAATAGCACTTAAAGTGAGTTTCCGACAAGTCATGAAATAAGACTTTTTACTCTCTAGTGAGCGAAAAATCTTGTTTTCTTGACTTTTTTCAAAGTGCGGAAAATGCATATAAATGGACATATCACACCATAATATACCTTTAAATAGCAATAAAAGTGAGTTTCCGACAAGTCATGAAATAAGAATTTTTACTCTCTAGTGAGCTAAAAATGGTGTTTTCTTGACTTTTTTCAAAGTGCTGAAAAGTCATATAAATGGACATATCACACCATAATTCACCTTAAAATAATAATAAAAGTGAGTTTCCGACAAGTCATGAAATAAGAAATTTTACTCTCAAGTGAGCGAAAAATCATGTTATCTTGACTTTTTTCAAAGTGCGGAAATGTCATATAAATCGACATATTAGACCATAATACACCTTAAAATAGCAATAAAAGAGAGTTTACGTTAAGTCAAGAAATAAGAATTTTTACTCTCTAGTGAGCGTAAAATCGTGTTTTATTGACTTTTTTCAAAGTGCGGAAAAGTCATATAAATGGACATATAAGACCATAATACACCGTTAAATAGCACTTAAAGTGAGTTTCCGACATGTCATGAAATAAGAAATTTTACTCTCTGGTGAGCGAAAAATCGTGTTTTCTTGACTTTTTTCAAAGTGCTGAAAAGTCATATAAAATGAAATATCACACCATAGTTCACCTTTAAATAGCAATAAAAGTGAGTTTCCGACAAGTCATGAAATAAGAATTTTTACTCTCTAGTGAGCTAAAAATGGTGTTTTCTTGACTTTTTTCAAAGTGCGGAAAAGTCATATAAATGGACATATCGGACCATAATACACCTTAAAATAGCAATAACACTGAGTTTACGTTAAGTCAAGAAATAAAACATTTTACTCTCTAGTGAGCGAAAAATCGTGTTTTCTTGACTTTTTTCAAAGTGCGGAAAATGCATACAAATGGACATATCACACCATAATACACCTTAAAATAGCAATAAAAGAGAGTTTACGTTAAGTCAAGAAATAAGAACTTTTACTCTCTAGTGAGCGTAAAATCGTGTTTTCTTGACTTTTTTTAAAAGTGCGGAAAAGTCATATAAATCGACATATTAGACCATAATACACCTTAAAATAGCAATAAAAGAGAGTTTACGTTAAGTCAAGAAATGAGAATTTTTACTCTCTAGTGAGCGTAAAATCATGTTTTCTTGACTTTTTTCAAAGTGCTGAAAAGTCATATAAAATGAAATATCACACCATAGTTCACCTTAAAATAGAAATAAAAGTGAGTTTCCGACAAGTCATGAAATAAGAAATTTTACTCTCAAGTGAGCGAAAAATCATGTTATCTTGACTTTTTTCAAAGTGCGGAAATGTCATATAAATCGACATATTAGACCATAATACACCTTAAAATAGCAATAAAAGAGAGTTTACGTTAAGTCAAGAAATAAGAATTTTTACTCTCTAGTGAGCGTAAAATCGTGTTTTATTGACTTTTTTCAAAGTGCGGAAAAGTCATATAAATGGACATATAAGACACCGTTAAATAGCACTTAAAGTGAGTTTCCGACATGTCATGAAATAAGAAATTTTACTCTCTGGTGAGCGAAAAATCGTGTTTTCTTGACTTTTTTCAAAGTGCGGAAAATGCATATAAACGGACATATCACACCATAATACACCTTAAAATAGCAATAAAAGAGAGTTTACGTTAAGTCAAGAAATAAGAACTTTTACTCTCTAGTGAGCGTAAAATCGTGTTTTCTTGACTTTTTTTAAAAGTGCGGAAAAGTCATAAATTGACATATCGGACCAAAATACACCTTAAAATAGCAATAAAACTGAGTTTACGTTAAGTCAAGAAATAAAACATTTTACTCTCTAGTGAGCGAAAAATCGTGTTTTCTTGACTTTTTTCAAAGTGCGGAAAATGCATATAAATGGACATATCACACCATAATACACCTTAAAATAGCAATAAAACTGAGTTTACGTTAAGTCAAGAAATAAAACATTTTACTCTCTAGTGAGCGAAAAATCGTGTTTTCTTGACTTTTTTCAAAGTGCGGAAAATGCATATAAATGGACATATCACACCATAATACACCTTTAAATAGCAATAAAAGTGAGTTTCCGACAAGTCATGAAATAAGAATTTTTACTCTCTGGTGAGCGAAAAATCGTGTTTTCTTCTCTTTTTTCAAAGTGTGGAAAAGTCATATAAATCGACATATTAGACCATAATACACCTTAAAATAGCAATAAAAGAGAGTTTACGTTAAGTCAAGAAATGAGAATTTTTACTCTCTAGTGAGCGTAAAATCATGTTTTCTTGACTTTTTTCAAAGTGCTGAAAAGTCATATAAAATGAAATATCACACCATAGTTCACCTTAAAATAGAAATAAAAGTGAGTTTCCGACAAGTCATGAAATAAGAAAGTTTACTCTCAAGTGAGCGAAAAATCATGTTATCTTGACTTTTTTCAAAGTGCGGAAATGTCATATAAATCGACATATTAGACCATAATACACCTTAAAATAGCAATAAAAGAGAGTTTACGTTAAGTCAAGAAATAAGAATTTTTACTCTCTAGTGAGCGTAAAATCGTGTTTTATTGACTTTTTTCAAAGTGCGGAAAAGTCATATAAATGGACATATAAGACCATAATACACCGTTAAATAGCACTTAAAGTGAGTTTCCGACATGTCATGAAATAAGAAATTTTACTCTGGTGAGCGAAAAATCGTGTTTTCTTGACTTTTTTCAAAGTGCGGAAAAGTAATATAAATGGACATATCGGATCATAATACACCTTAAAATAGCAATAAAACTGAGTTTACGTTAAGTCAAGAAATAAAACATTTTACTCTCTAGTGAGCGAAAAATCGTGTTTTCTTGACTTTTTTCAAAGTGCGGAAAATGCATACAAATGGACATATCACACCATAATACACCTTAAAATAGCAATAAAAGAGAGTTTACGTTAAGTCAAGAAATAAGAACTTTTACTCTCTAGTGAGCGTAAAATCGTGTTTTCTTGACTTTTTTTAAAAGTGCGGAAAAGTCATATAAATCGACATATCGGACCATAATACACCTTAAAATAGCAATAAAACTGAGTTTACGTTAAGTCAAGAAATAAAACATTTTACTCTCTAGTGAGCGAAAAATCGTGTTTTCTTGACTTTTTTCAAAGTGCGGAAAATGCATATAAATGGACATATCACACCATAATACACCTTTAAATAGCAATAAAAGTGAGTTTCCGACAAGTCATGAAATAAGAATTTTTACTCTCTGGTGAGCGAAAAATCGTGTTTTCTTCTCTTTTTTCAAAGTGCGGAAAAGTCATATAAATCGACATATTAGACCATAATACACCTTAAAATAGCAATAAAAGAGAGTTTACGTTAAGTCAAGAAATGAGAATTTTTACTCTCTAGTGAGCGTAAAATCATGTTTTCTTGACTTTTTTCAAAGTGCTGAAAAGTCATATAAATGGACATATATACACCTTTAAATAGCACTTAAAGTGAGTTTCCGACAAGTCATGAAATAAGACTTTTTACTCTCTAGTGAGCGAAAAATCTTGTTTTCTTGACTTTTTTCAAAGTGCGGAAAATGCATATAAATGGACATATCACACCATAATATACCTTTAAATAGCACCCAAAGTGAGTTTCCGAAAAGTCATGAAATAAGAATTTTTACTCTCTAGTGAGCGAAAAATGGTGTTTTCTTGACTTTTTTCAAAGTGCTGAAAAGTCATATAAATGGACATAGCACACCATAATTCACCTTAAAATAATAATAAAAGTGAGTTTCCGACAAGTCATGAAATAAGAAATTTTACTCTCAAGTGAGCGAAAAATCATGTTATCTTGACTTTTTTCAAAGTGCGGAAAATGCATATAAATGGACATATCACACCTTAATACACCTTTAAATAGCAATAAAAGTGAGTTTCCGACAAGTCATGAAATAAGAATTTTTACTCTCTGGTGAGCGAAAAATCGTGTTTTCTTCTCTTTTTTCAAAGTGCGGAAAAGTCATATAAATCGACATATTAGACCATAATACACCTTAAAATAGCAATAAAAGAGAGTTTACGTTAAGTCAAGAAATGAGAATTTTTACTCTCTAGTGAGCGTAAAATCATGTTTTCTTGACTTTTTTCAAAGTGCTGAAAAGTCATATAAATGGACATATATACACCTTTAAATAGCACTTAAAGTGAGTTTCCGACAAGTCATGAAATAAGACTTTTTACTCTCTAGTGAGCGAAAAATCTTGTTTTCTTGACTTTTTTCAAAGTGCGGAAAATGCATATAAATGGACATGTCACACCATAATATACCTTTAAATAGCACCCAAAGTGAGTTTCCGAAAAGTCATGAAATAAGAATTTTTACTCTCTAGTGAGCGAAAAATGGTGTTTTCTTGACTTTTTTCAAAGTGCTGAAAAGTCATATAAATGGACATATCACACCATAATTCACCTTAAAATAATAATAAAAGTGAGTTTCCGACAAGTCATGAAATAAGAAATTTTACTCTCAAGTGAGCGAAAAATTATGTTATCTTGACTTTTTTCAAAGTGCGGAAATGTCATATAAATCGACATATTAGACCATAATACACCTTAAAATAGCAATAAAAGAGAGTTTACGTTAAGTCAAGAAATAAGAATTTTTACTCTCTAGTGAGCGTAAAATCGTGTTTTATTGACTTTTTTCAAAGTGCGGAAAAGTCATATAAATGGACATATAAGACCATAATACACCGTTAAATAGCACTTAAAGTGAGTTTCCGACATGTCATGAAATAAGAAATTTTACTCTCTGGTGAGCGAAAAATCGTGTTTTCTTGACTTTTTTCAAAGTGCGGAAAAGTCATATAAATGGACATATCGGACCATAATACACCTTAAAATAGCAATAACACTGAGTTTACGTTAAGTCAAGAAATAAAACATTTTACTCTCTAGTGAGCGAAAAATCGTGTTTTCTTGACTTTTTTCAAAGTGCGGAAAATGCATACAAATGGACATATCACACCATAATACACCTTAAAATAGGAATAAAAGAGAGTTTACGTTAAGTCAAGAAATAAGAACTTTTACTCTCTAGTGAGCGTAAAATCGTGTTTTCTTGACTTTTTTTCAAAGTGCGGAAAATGCATATAAATGGACATATCACACCATAATACACCTTAAAATAGCAATAAAACTGAGTTTACGTTAAGTCAAGAAATAAAACATTTTACTCTCTAGTGAGCGAAAAATCGTGTTTTCTTGACTTTTTTCAAAGTGCGGAAAATGCATATAAACGGACATATCACACCATAATACACCTTAAAATAGCAATAAAAGAGAGTTTACGTTAAGTCAAGAAATAAGAACTTTTACTCTCTAGTGAGCGTAAAATCGTGTTTTCTTGACTTTTTTTAAAATTGCGGAAACGTCATATAAATCGACATATCGGACCATAATACACATTAAAATAGCAATAAAACTGAGTTTACGTTAAGTCATGAAATAAAACATTTTACTCTCTAGTGAGCGAAAAATCGTGTTTTCTTGACTTTCTTCAAAGTGCGGAAAATGCATATAAATGGACATATCACACCATAATACAGCTTTAAATAGCAATAAAAGTGAGTTTCCGACAAGTCATGAAATAAGAATTTTTACTCTCTGGTGAGCGAAAAATCGTGTTTTCTTCTCTTTTTTCAAAGTGCGGAAAAGTCATATAAATCGACATATTAGACCATAATACACCTTAAAATAGCAATAAAAGAGAGTTTACGTTAAGTCAAGAAATGAGAATTTTTACTCTCTAGTGAGCGTAAAATCATGTTTTCTTGACTTTTTTCAAAGTGCTGAAAAGTCATATAAAATGAAATATCACACCATAGTTCACCTTAAAATAGAAATAAAAGTGAGTTTCCGACAAGTCATGAAATAAGAAATTTTACTCTCAAGTGAGCGAAAAATCATGTTATCTTGACTTTTTTCAAAGTGCGGAAATGTCATATAAATCGACATATTAGACCATAATACACCTTAAAATAGCAATAAAAGAGAGTTTACGTTAAGTCAAGAAATAAGAATTTTTACTCTCTAGTGAGCGTAAAATCGTGTTTTATTGACTTTTTTCAAAGTGCGGAAAAGTCATATAAATGGACATATAAGACCATAATACACCGTTAAATAGCACTTAAAGTGAGTTTCCGACATATCATGAAATAAGAAATTTTACTCTCTGGTGAGCGAAAAATCGTGTTTTCTTGACTTTTTTCAAAGTGCGGAAAAGTCATATAAATGGACATATCGGATCAAAATACACCTTAAAATAGCAATAAAACTGAGTTTACGTTAAGTCAAGAAATAAAACATTTTACTCTCTAGTGAGCGAAAAATCGTGTTTTCTTGACTTTTTTCAAAGTGCGGAAAATGCATACAAATGGACATATCACACCATAATACACCTTAAAATAGCAATAAAAGAGAGTTTACGTTAAGTCAAGAAATAAGAACTTTTACTCTCTAGTGAGCGTAAAATCGTGTTTTCTTGACTTTTTTTAAAAGTGCGGAAAAGTCATATAAATCGACATATCGGACCATAATACACCTTAAAATAGCAATAAAACTGAGTTTACGTTAAGTCAAGAAATAAAACATTTTACTCTCTAGTGAGCGAAAAATCGTGTTTTCTTGACTTTTTTCAAAGTGCGGAAAATGCATACAAATGGACATATCACACCATAATACACCTTTAAATAGCAATAAAAGTGAGTTTCCGACAAGTCATGAAATAAGAATTTTTACTCTCTGGTGAGCGAAAAATCGTGTTTTCTTCTCTTTTTTCAAAGTGCGGAAAAGTCATATAAATCGACATATTAGACCATAATACACCTTAAAATAGCAATAAAAGAGAGTTTACGTTAAGTCAAGAAATGAGAATTTTTACTCTCTAGTGAGCGTGAAATCATGTTTTGTTGACTTTTTTCAAAGTGCTGAAAAGTCATATAAATGGACATATCTTTAAATAGCACTTAAAGTGAGTTTCCGACAAGTCATGAAATAAGACTTTTTACTCTCTAGTGAGCGAAAAATCTTGTTTTCTTGACTTTTTTCAAAGTGCGGAAAATGCATATAAATGGACATATAACACCATAATATACCTTTAAATAGCACCCAAAGTGAGTTTCCGAAAAGTCATGAAATAAGAATTTTTACTCTCTAGTGAGCGAAAAATCGTGTTTTCTTGACTTTTTTCAAAGTGCTGAAAAGTCATATAAATGGACATATCACACCATAATTCACCTTAAAATAATAATAAAAGTGAGTTTCCGACAAGTCATGAAATAAGAAATTTTACTCTCAAGTGAGCGAAAAATCATTTTATCTTGACTTTTTTCAAAGTGCGGAAAATGCATATAAATGGACATATCACACCTTAATACACCTTTAAATAGCAATAAAAGTGAGTTTCCGACAAGTCATGAAATAAGAATTTTTACTCTCTGGTGAGCGAAAAATCGTGTTTTCTTCTCTTTTTTCAAAGTGCGGAAAAGTCATATAAATCGACATATTAGACCATAATACACCTTAAAATAGCAATAAAAGAGAGTTTACGTTAAGTCAAGAAATGAGAATTTTTACTCTCTAGTGAGCGTAAAATCATGTTTTCTTGACTTTTTTCAAAGTGCTGAAAAGTCATATAAATGGACATATATACACCTTTAAATAGCACTTAAAGTGAGTTTCCGACAAGTCATGAAATAAGACTTTTTACTCTCTAGTGAGCGAAAAATCTTGTTTTCTTGACTTTTTTCAAAGTGCGGAAAATGCATATAAATGGACATATCACACCATAATATACCTTTAAATAGCACCCAAAGTGAGTTTCCGAAAAGTCATGAAATAAGAATTTTTACTCTCTAGTGAGCGAAAAATGGTGTTTTCTTGACTTTTTTCAAAGTGCTGAAAAGTCATATAAATGGACATATCACACCATAATTCACCTTAAAATAATAATAAAAGTGAGTTTCCGACAAGTCATGAAATAAGAAATTTTACTCTCAAGTGAGCGAAAAATCATGTTATCTTGACTTTTTTCAAAGTGCGGAAATGTCATATAAATCGACATATTAGACCATAATACACCTTAAAATAGCAATAAAAGAGAGTTTACGTTAAGTCAAGAAATAAGAATTTTTACTCTCTAGTGAGCGTAAAATCGTGTTTTATTGACTTTTTTCAAAGTGCGGAAAAGTCATATAAATGGACATATAAGACCATAATACACCGTTAAATAGCACTTAAAGTGAGTTTCCGACATGTCATGAAATAAGAAATTTTACTCTCTGGTGAGCGAAAAATCGTGTTTTCTTGACTTTTTTCAAAGTGCGGAAAAGTCATATAAATGGACATATCGGACCATAATACACCTTAAAATAGCAATAACACTGAGTTTACGTTAAGTCAAGAAATAAAACATTTTACTCTCTAGTGAGCGAAAAATCGTGTTTTCTTGACTTTTTTCAAAGTGCGGAAAATGCATACAAATGGACATATCACACCATAATACACCTTAAAATAGCAATAAAAGAGAGTTTACGTTAAGTCAAGAAATAAGAACTTTTACTCTCTAGTGAGCGTAAAATCGTGTTTTCTTGACTTTTTTTAAAAGTGCGGAAAAGTCATATAAATCGACATATCGGACCATAATACACCTTAAAATAGCAATAAAACTGAGTTTACGTTAAGTCAAGAAATAAAACATTTTACTCTCTAGTGAGCGAAAAATCGTGTTTTCTTGACTTTTTTCAAAGTGCGGAAAATGCATATAAACGGACATATCACACCATAATACACCTTAAAATAGCAATAAAAGAGAGTTTACGTTAAGTCAAGAAATAAGAACTTTTACTCTCTAGTGAGCGTAAAATCGTGTTTTCTTGACTTTTTTTAAAAGTGCGGAAAAGTCATAAATCGACATATCGGACCATAATACACCTTAAAATAGCAATAAAACTGAGTTTACGTTAAGTCAAGAAATAAAACATTTTACTCTCTAGTGAGCGAAAAATCGTGTTTTCTTGACTTTTTTCAAAGTGCGGAAAATGCATATAAATGGACATATCACACCATAATACACCTTTAAATAGCAATAAAAGTGAGTTTCCGACAAGTCATGAAATAAGAATTTTTACTCTCTGGTGAGAGAAAAATCGTGTTTTCTTCTCTTTTTTCAAAGTGCGGAAAAGTCATATAAATCGACATATTAGACTATAATACACCTAAAAATAGCAATAAAAGAGAGTTTACGTTAAGTCAAGAAATGAGAATTTTTACTCTCTAGTGAGCGTAAATTCATTGTTCTTGACTTTTTTCAAAGTGCTGAAAAGTCATATAAATGGACATATATACACCTTTAAATAGCACTTAAAGTGAGTTTCCGACAAGTCATGAAATAAGACTTTTTACTCTCTAGTGAGCGAAAAATCTTGTTTTCTTGACTTTTTTCAAAGTGCGGAAAATGCATATAAATGGACATATCACACCATAATATTCCTTTAAATAGCACCCAAAGTGAGTTTCCGAAAAGTCACGAAATAAGAATTTTTACTCTCTAGTGAGCGAAAAATGGTGTTTTCTTGACTTTTTTCAAAGTGCTGAAAAGTCATATAAATGGACATATCACACCATAATTCACCTTAAAATAATAATAAAAGTGAGTTTCCGACAAGTCATGAAATAAGAAATTTTACTCTCAAGTGAGCGAAAAATCATGTTATCTGACTTTTTTCAAAGTGCGGAAATGTCATATAAATCGACATATTAGACCATAATACACCTTAAAATAGCAATAAAAGAGAGTTTACGTTAAGTCAAGAAATAAGAATTTTTACTCTCTAGTGAGCGTAAAATCGTGTTTTATTGACTTTTTTCAAAGTGCGGAAAAGTCTTATAAATGGACATATAAGACCATAATACACCGTTAAATAGCACTTAAAGTGAGTTTCCGACATGTCATGAAATAAGAACTTTTACTCTCTGGTGAGCGAAAAATCGTGTTTTCTTGACTTTTTTCAAAGTGCGGAAAAGTCATATAAATGGACATATCGGATCATAATACACCTTAAAATAGCAATAAAACTGAGTTTACGTTAAGTCAAGAAATAAAACATTTTACTCTCTAGTGAGCGAAAAATCGTGTTTTCTTGACTTTTTTCAAAGTGCGGAAAATGCATACAAATGGACATATCACACCATAATACACCTTAAAATAGCAATAAAAGAGAGTTTACGTTAAGTCAAGAAATAAGAACTTTTACTCTCTAGTGAGCGTAAAATCGTGTTTTCTTGACTTTTTTTAAAAGTGCGGAAAAGTCATATAAATCGACATATCGGACCATAATACACCTTAAAATAGCAATAAAACTGAGTTTACGTTAAGTCAAGAAATAAAACATTTTACTCTCTAGTGAGCGAAAAATCGTGTTTTCTTAACTTTTTTCAAAGTGCGGAAAATGCATATAAACGGACATATCACACCATAATACACCTTAAAACAGCAATAAAAGAGAGTTTACGTTAAGTCAAGAAATAAGAACTTTTACTCTCTAGTGAGCGTAAAATCGTGTTTTCTTGACTTTTTTTAAAAGTGCGGAAAAGTCATATAAATCGACATATCACACCATAATACACCTTAAAATAGCAATAAAAGAGAGTTTACGTTAAGTCAAGAAATAAGAACTTTTACTCTCTAGTGAGCGTAAAATCGTGTTTTCTTGACTTTTTTTAAAAGTGCGGAAAAGTCATATAAATCGACATATCGGACCATAATACACCTTAAAATAGCAATAAAACTGAGTTTACGTTAAGTCAAGAAATAAAACATTTTACTCTCTAGTGAGCGAAAAATCGTGTTTTCTTGACTTTTTTCAAAGTGCGGAAAATGCATATAAACGGACATATCACACCATAATACACCTTAAAATAGCAATAAAAGAGAGTTTACGTTAAGTCAAGAAATAAGAACTTTTACTCTCTAGTGAGCGTAAAATCGTGTTTTCTTGACTTTTTTTAAAAGTGCGGAAAAGTCATAAATCGACATATCGGACCATAATACACCTTAAAATAGCAATAAAACTGAGTTTACGTTAAGTCAAGAAATAAAACATTTTACTCTCTAGTGAGCGAAAAATCGTGTTTTCTTGACTTTTTTCAAAGTGCGGAAAATGCATATAAATGGACATATCACACCATAATACACCTTTAAATAGCAATAAAAGTGAGTTTCCGACAAGTCATGAAATAAGAATTTTTACTCTCTGGTGAGAGAAAAATCGTGTTTTCTTCTCTTTTTTCAAAGTGCGGAAAAGTCATATAAATCGACATATTAGACTATAATACACCTAAAAATAGCAATAAAAGAGAGTTTACGTTAAGTCAAGAAATGAGAATTTTTACTCTCTAGTGAGCGTAAATTCATTGTTCTTGACTTTTTTCAAAGTGCTGAAAAGTCATATAAATGGACATATATACACCTTTAAATAGCACTTAAAGTGAGTTTCCGACAAGTCATGAAATAAGACTTTTTACTCTCTAGTGAGCGAAAAATCTTGTTTTCTTGACTTTTTTCAAAGTGCGGAAAATGCATATAAATGGACATATCACACCATAATATACCTTTAAATAGCACCCAAAGTGAGTTTCCGAAAAGTCATGAAATAAGAATTTTTACTCTCTAGTGAGCGAAAAATGGTGTTTTCTTGACTTTTTTCAAAGTGCTGAAAAGTCATATAAATGGACATATCACACCATAATTCACCTTAAAATAATAATAAAAGTGAGTTTCCGACAAGTCATGAAATAAGAAATTTTACTCTCAAGTGAGCGAAAAATCATGTTATCTGACTTTTTTCAAAGTGCGGAAATGTCATATAAATCGACATATTAGACCATAATACACCTTAAAATAGCAATAAAAGAGAGTTTACGTTAAGTCAAGAAATAAGAATTTTTACTCTCTAGTGAGCGTAAAATCGTGTTTTATTGACTTTTTTCAAAGTGCGGAAAAGTCTTATAAATGGACATATAAGACCATAATACACCGTTAAATAGCACTTAAAGTGAGTTTCCGACATGTCATG
Source organism: Deroplatys truncata (assembly GCA_030765065.1). Classification (NCBI taxonomy): domain Eukaryota; kingdom Metazoa; phylum Arthropoda; class Insecta; order Mantodea; family Mantidae; genus Deroplatys; species Deroplatys truncata. Next base: position 39,984 of record JAUKNL010000259.1, read on the forward strand.
AAATAAGAACTTTTACTCTCTGGTGAGCGAAAAATCGTGTTTTCTTGACTTTTTTCAAAGTGCGGAAAAGTCATATAAATGGACATATCGGATCATAATACACCTTAAAATAGCAATAAAACTGAGTTTACGTTAAGTCAAGAAATAAAACATTTTACTCTCTAGTGAGCGAAAAATCGTGTTTTCTTGACTTTTTTCAAAGTGCGGAAAATGCATACAAATGGACATATCACACCATAATACACCTTAAAATAGCAATAAAAGAGAGTTTACGTTAAGTCAAGAAATAAGAACTTTTACTCTCTAGTGAGCGTAAAATCGTGTTTTCTTGACTTTTTTTAAAAGTGCGGAAAAGTCATATAAATCGACATATCGGACCATAATACACCTTAAAATAGCAATAAAACTGAGTTTACGTTAAGTCAAGAAATAAAACATTTTACTCTCTAGTGAGCGAAAAATCGTGTTTTCTTAACTTTTTTCAAAGTGCGGAAAATGCATATAAACGGACATATCACACCATAATACACCTTAAAACAGCAATAAAAGAGAGTTTACGTTAAGTCAAGAAATAAGAACTTTTACTCTCTAGTGAGCGTAAAATCGTGTTTTCTTGACTTTTTTTAAAAGTGCGGAAAAGTCATATAAATCGACATATCGGACCATAATACACCTTAAAATTAGCAATAAAACTGAGTTTACGTTAAGTCAAGAAATAAAACATTTTACTCTCTAGTGAGCGAAAAATCTTGTTTTCTTGACTTTTTTCAAAGTGCGGAAAATGCATATAAATGGACATATCACACCATAATATACCTTTAAATAGCACCCAAAGTGAGTTTCCGAAAAGTCATGAAATAAGAATTTTTACTCTCTAGTGAGCGAAAAATGGTGTTTTCTTGACTTTTTTCAAAGTGCTGAAAAGTCATATAAATGGACATATCACACCATAATTCACCTTAAAATAATAATAAAAGTGAGTTTCCGACAAGTCATGAAATAAGAAATTTTACTCTCAAGTGAGCGAAAAATCATGTTATCTTGACTTTTTTCAAAGTGCGGAAATGTCATATAAATCGACATATTAGACCATAATACACCTTAAAATAGCAATAAAAGAGAGTTTACGTTAAGTCAAGAAATAAGAATTTTTACTCTCTAGTGAGCGTAAAATCGTGTTTTATTGACTTTTTTCAAAGTGCGGAAAAGTCATATAAATGGACATATAAGACCATAATACACCGTTAAATAGCACTTAAAGTGAGTTTCCGACATGTCATGAAATAAGAAATTTTACTCTCTGGTGAGCGAAAAATCGTGTTTTCTTGACTTTTTTCAAAGTGCGGAAAAGTCATATAAATGGACATATCGGACCATAATACACCTTAAAATAGCAATAACACTGAGTTTACGTTAAGTCAAGAAATAAAACATTTTACTCTCTAGTGAGCGAAAAATCGTGTTTTCTTGACTTTTTTCAAAGTGCGGAAAATGCATACAAATGGACATATCACACCATAATACACCTTAAAATAGCAATAAAAGAGAGTTTACGTTAAGTCAAGAAATAAGAACTTTTACTCTCTAGTGAGCGTAAAATCGTGTTTTCTTGACTTTTTTTAAAAGTGCGGAAAAGTCATATAAATCGACATATCGGACCATAATACACCTTAAAATAGCAATAAAACTGAGTTCACGTTAAGTCAAGAAATAAAACATTTTACTCTCTAGTGAGCGAAAAATCGTGTTTTCTTGACTTTTTTCAAAGTGCGGAAAATGCATATAAACGGACATATCACACCATAATACACCTTAAAATAGCAATAAAAGAGAGTTTACGTTAAGTCAAGAAATAAGAACTTTTACTCTCTAGTGAGCGTAAAATCGTGTTTTCTTGACTTTTTTTAAAAGTGCGGAAAAGTCATAAATCGACATATCGGACCATAATACACCTTAAAATAGCAATAAAACTGAGTTTACGTTAAGTCAAGAAATAAAACATTTTACTCTCTAGTGAGCGAAAAATCGTGTTTTCTTGACTTTTTTCAAAGTGCGGAAAATGCATATAAATGGACATATCACACCATAATACACCTTTAAATAGCAATAAAAGTGAGTTTCCGACAAGTCATGAAATAAGAATTTTTACTCTCTGGTGAGAGAAAAATCGTGTTTTCTTCTCTTTTTTCAAAGTGCGGAAAAGTCATATAAATCGACATATTAGACTATAATACACCTAAAAATAGCAATAAAAGAGAGTTTACGTTAAGTCAAGAAATGAGAATTTTTACTCTCTAGTGAGCGTAAATTCATTGTTCTTGACTTTTTTCAAAGTGCTGAAAAGTCATATAAATGGACATATATACACCTTTAAATAGCACTTAAAGTGAGTTTCCGACAAGTCATGAAATAAGACTTTTTACTCTCTAGTGAGCGAAAAATCTTGTTTTCTTGACTTTTTTCAAAGTGCGGAAAATGCATATAAATGGACATATCACACCATAATATACCTTTAAATAGCACCCAAAGTGAGTTTCCGAAAAGTCATGAAATAAGAATTTTTACTCTCTAGTGAGCGAAAAATGGTGTTTTCTTGACTTTTTTCAAAGTGCTGAAAAGTCATATAAATGGACATATCACACCATAATTCACCTTAAAATAATAATAAAAGTGAGTTTCCGACAAGTCATGAAATAAGAAATTTTACTCTCAAGTGAGCGAAAAATCATGTTATCTGACTTTTTTCAAAGTGCGGAAATGTCATATAAATCGACATATTAGACCATAATACACCTTAAAATAGCAATAAAAGAGAGTTTACGTTAAGTCAAGAAATAAGAATTTTTACTCTCTAGTGAGCGTAAAATCGTGTTTTATTGACTTTTTTCAAAGTGCGGAAAAGTCTTATAAATGGACATATAAGACCATAATACACCGTTAAATAGCACTTAAAGTGAGTTTCCGACATGTCATGAAATAAGAACTTTTACTCTCTGGTGAGCGAAAAATCGTGTTTTCTTGACTTTTTTCAAAGTGCGGAAAAGTCATATAAATGGACATATCGGATCATAATACACCTTAAAATAGCAATAAAACTGAGTTTACGTTAAGTCAAGAAATAAAACATTTTACTCTCTAGTGAGCGAAAAATCGTGTTTTCTTGACTTTTTTCAAAGTGCGGAAAATGCATACAAATGGACATATCACACCATAATACACCTTAAAATAGCAATAAAAGAGAGTTTACGTTAAGTCAAGAAATAAGAACTTTTACTCTCTAGTGAGCGTAAAATCGTGTTTTCTTGACTTTTTTTAAAAGTGCGGAAAAGTCATATAAATCGACATATCGGACCATAATACACCTTAAAATAGCAATAAAACTGAGTTTACGTTAAGTCAAGAAATAAAACATTTTACTCTCTAGTGAGCGAAAAATCGTGTTTTCTTAACTTTTTTCAAAGTGCGGAAAATGCATATAAACGGACATATCACACCATAATACACCTTAAAACAGCAATAAAAGAGAGTTTACGTTAAGTCAAGAAATAAGAACTTTTACTCTCTAGTGAGCGTAAAATCGTGTTTTCTTGACTTTTTTTAAAAGTGCGGAAAAGTCATATAAATCGACATATCACACCATAATACACCTTAAAATAGCAATAAAAGAGAGTTTACGTTAAGTCAAGAAATAAGAACTTTTACTCTCTAGTGAGCGTAAAATCGTGTTTTCTTGACTTTTTTTAAAAGTGCGGAAAAGTCATATAAATCGACATATCGGACCATAATACACCTTAAAATAGCAATAAAACTGAGTTTACGTTAAGTCAAGAAATAAAACATTTTACTCTCTAGTGAGCGAAAAATCGTGTTTTCTTGACTTTTTTCAAAGTGCGGAAAATGCATATAAACGGACATATCACACCATAATACACCTTAAAATAGCAATAAAAGAGAGTTTACGTTAAGTCAAGAAATAAGAACTTTTACTCTCTAGTGAGCGTAAAATCGTGTTTTCTTGACTTTTTTTAAAAGTGCGGAAAAGTCATAAATCGACATATCGGACCATAATACACCTTAAAATAGCAATAAAACTGAGTTTACGTTAAGTCAAGAAATAAAACATTTTACTCTCTAGTGAGCGAAAAATCGTGTTTTCTTGACTTTTTTCAAAGTGCGGAAAATGCATATAAATGGACATATCACACCATAATACACCTTTAAATAGCAATAAAAGTGAGTTTCCGACAAGTCATGAAATAAGAATTTTTACTCTCTGGTGAGAGAAAAATCGTGTTTTCTTCTCTTTTTTCAAAGTGCGGAAAAGTCATATAAATCGACATATTAGACTATAATACACCTAAAAATAGCAATAAAAGAGAGTTTACGTTAAGTCAAGAAATGAGAATTTTTACTCTCTAGTGAGCGTAAATTCATTGTTCTTGACTTTTTTCAAAGTGCTGAAAAGTCATATAAATGGACATATATACACCTTTAAATAGCACTTAAAGTGAGTTTCCGACAAGTCATGAAATAAGACTTTTTACTCTCTAGTGAGCGAAAAATCTTGTTTTCTTGACTTTTTTCAAAGTGCGGAAAATGCATATAAATGGACATATCACACCATAATATACCTTTAAATAGCACCCAAAGTGAGTTTCCGAAAAGTCATGAAATAAGAATTTTTACTCTCTAGTGAGCGAAAAATGGTGTTTTCTTGACTTTTTTCAAAGTGCTGAAAAGTCATATAAATGGACATATCACACCATAATTCACCTTAAAATAATAATAAAAGTGAGTTTCCGACAAGTCATGAAATAAGAAATTTTACTCTCAAGTGAGCGAAAAATCATGTTATCTGACTTTTTTCAAAGTGCGGAAATGTCATATAAATCGACATATTAGACCATAATACACCTTAAAATAGCAATAAAAGAGAGTTTACGTTAAGTCAAGAAATAAGAATTTTTACTCTCTAGTGAGCGTAAAATCGTGTTTTATTGACTTTTTTCAAAGTGCGGAAAAGTCTTATAAATGGACATATAAGACCATAATACACCGTTAAATAGCACTTAAAGTGAGTTTCCGACATGTCATGAAATAAGAACTTTTACTCTCTGGTGAGCGAAAAATCGTGTTTTCTTGACTTTTTTCAAAGTGCGGAAAAGTCATATAAATGGACATATCGGATCATAATACACCTTAAAATAGCAATAAAACTGAGTTTACGTTAAGTCAAGAAATAAAACATTTTACTCTCTAGTGAGCGAAAAATCGTGTTTTCTTGACTTTTTTCAAAGTGCGGAAAATGCATACAAATGGACATATCACACCATAATACACCTTAAAATAGCAATAAAAGAGAGTTTACGTTAAGTCAAGAAATAAGAACTTTTACTCTCTAGTGAGCGTAAAATCGTGTTTTCTTGACTTTTTTTAAAAGTGCGGAAAAGTCATATAAATCGACATATCGGACCATAATACACCTAAAAATAGCAATAAAACTGAGTTTACGTTAAGTCAAGAAATAAAACATTTTACTCTCTAGTGAGCGAAAAATCGTGTTTTCTTAACTTTTTTCAAAGTGCGGAAAATGCATATAAACGGACATATCACACCATAATACACCTTAAAACAGCAATAAAAGAGAGTTTACGTTAAGTCAAGAAATAAGAACTTTTACTCTCTAGTGAGCGTAAAATCGTGTTTTCTTGACTTTTTTTAAAAGTGCGGAAAAGTCATATAAATCGACATATCGGACCATAATACACCTTAAAATTAGCAATAAAACTGAGTTTACGTTAAGTCAAGAAATAAAACATTTTACTCTCTAGTGAGCGAAAAATCTTGTTTTCTTGACTTTTTTCAAAGTGCGGAAAATGCATATAAATGGACATATCACACCATAATATACCTTTAAATAGCACCCAAAGTGAGTTTCCGAAAAGTCATGAAATAAGAATTTTTACTCTCTAGTGAGCGAAAAATGGTGTTTTCTTGACTTTTTTCAAAGTGCTGAAAAGTCATATAAATGGTCATATCACACCATAATTCACCTTAAAATAATAATAAAAGTGAGTTTCCGACAAGTCATGAAATAAGAAATTTTACTCTCAAGTGAGCGAAAAATCATGTTATCTTGACTTTTTTCAAAGTGCGGAAATGTCATATAAATCGACATATTAGACCATAATACACCTTAAAATAGCAATAAAAGAGAGTTTACGTTAAGTCAAGAAATAAGAATTTTTACTCTCTAGTGAGCGTAAAATCGTGTTTTATTGACTTTTTTCAAAGTGCGGAAAAGTCATATAAATGGACATATAAGACCATAATACACCGTTAAATAGCACTTAAAGTGAGTTTCCGACATGTCATGAAATAAGAAATTTTACTCTCTGGTGAGCGAAAAATCGTGTTTTCTTGACTTTTTTCAAAGTGCGGAAAAGTCATATAAATGGACATATCGGACCATAATACACCTTAAAATAGCAATAACACTGAGTTTACGTTAAGTCAAGAAATAAAACATTTTACTCTCTAGTGAGCGAAAAATCGTGTTTTCTTGACTTTTTTCAAAGTGCGGAAAATGCATACAAATGGACATATCACACCATAATACACCTTAAAATAGCAATAAAAGAGAGTTTACGTTAAGTCAAGAAATAAGAACTTTTACTCTCTAGTGAGCGTAAAATCGTGTTTTCTTGACTTTTTTTAAAAGTGCGGAAAAGTCATATAAATCGACATATCGCACCATAATACACCTTAAAATAGCAATAAAACTGAGTTTACGTTAAGTCAAGAAATAAAACATTTTACTCTCTAGTGAGCGAAAAATCGTGTTTTCTTGACTTTTTTCAAAGTGCGGAAAATGCATATAAACGGACATATCACACCATAATACACCTTAAAATAGCAATAAAAGAGAGTTAACGTTAAGTCAAGAAATAAGAACTTTTACTCTCTAGTGAGCGTAAAATCGTGTTTTCTTGACTTTTTTTAAAAGTGCGGAAAAGTCATAAATCGACATATCGGACCAAAATACACCTTAAAATAGCAATAAAACTGAGTTTACGTTAAGTCAAGAAATAAAACATTTTACTCTCTAGTGAGCGAAAAATCGTGTTTTCTTGACTTTTTTCAAAGTGCGGAAAATGCATATAAATGGACATATCTCACCATAATACACCTTTAAATAGCAATAAAAGTGAGTTTCCGACAAGTCATGAAATAAGAATTTTTACTCTGGTGAGAGAAAAATCGTGTTTTCTTCTCTTTTTTCAAAGTGCGGAAAAGTCATATAAATCGACATATTAGACTATAATACACCTAAAAATAGCAATAAAAGAGAGTTTACGTTAAGTCAAGAAATGAGAATTTTTACTCTCTAGTGAGCGTAAATTCATTGTTCTTGACTTTTTTCAAAGTGCTGAAAAGTCATATAAATGGACATATATACACCTTTAAATAGCACTTAAAGTGAGTTTCCGACAAGTCATGAAATAAGACTTTTTACTCTCTAGTGAGCGAAAAATCTTGTTTTCTTGACTTTTTTCAAAGTGCGGAAAATGCATATAAATGGACATATCACACCATAATATACCTTTAAATAGCACCCAAAGTGAGTTTCCAAAAAGTCATGAAATAAGAATTTTTACTCTCTAGTGAGCGAAAAATGGTGTTTTCTTGACTTTTTTCAAAGTGCTGAAAAGTCATATAAATGGACATATCACACCATAGTTCACCTTAAAATAATAATAAAAGTGAGTTTCCGACAAGTCATGAAATAAGAAATTTTACTCTCAAGTGAGCGAAAAATCATGTTATCTGACTTTTTTCAAAGTGCGGAAATGTCATAAATCGACATATTAGACCATAATACACCTTAAAATAGCAATAAAAGAGAGTTTACGTTAAGTCAAGAAATAAGAATTTTTACTCTCTAGTGAGCGTAAAATCGTGTTTTATTGACTTTTTTCAAAGTGCGGAAAAGTCATATAAATGGACATATAAGACCATAATACACCTTAAAATAGCAATAAAAGAGAGTTTACGTTAAGTCAAGAAATGAGAATTTTTACTCTCTAGTGAGCGTAAAATCATGTTTTCTTGACTTTTTTCAAAGTGCTGAAAAGTCATATAAAATGAAATATCACACCATAGTTCACCTTAAAATAGAAATAAAAGTGAGTTTCCGACAAGTCATGAAATAAGAATTTTTACTCTCTGGTGAGCGAAAAATCGTGTTTTCTTGACTTTTTTCAAAGTGCGGACAAGTCATATAAATGGACATATTAGACCATAATACACCTTAAAATAGCAATAAAAGAGAGTTTACGTTAAGTCAAGAAATAAGAACTTTTACTCTCTGATGAGCGAAAAATCGTGTTTTCTTGACTTTTTTCAAAGTGCAGAAAAGTCATATAAATCGACATATTAGACCATAATACACCTTAAAATAGCAATAAAACTGAGTTTACGTTAAGTCAAGAAATAAAACATTTTACTCTCTAGTGAGCGAAAAATCGTGTTATTTTGACTTTTCTCAAAGTGCGGAAAAGTCATATAAATGTAAATATAAGACCATAATACACCTTTAAATAGCACTTAAAGTGAGTTTCCGACATGTCATGAAATAAGAATTCTTACTCTCTAGGTGAGCGAAAAAATCGTGTTTTCTTGACTTTTTTCAAAGTGCGGAAAAGTCATATAAATGGACATATCACACCATAATACACCTTTAAATAGCAATAAAAATGAGTTTCCGACAAGTCATGAAATAAGAATTTTTACTCTCTGGTGAGCGAAAAATCGTGTTTTCTTGCCTTTTTTCAAAGTGCGGAAAAGTCATATAAATGGACATATCGGACCATAATACACCTTAAAATAGCAATAAAACTGAGTTTACGTTAAGTCAAGAAATAAAACATTTTACTCTCTAGTGAGCGAAAAATCGTGTTTTCTTGACTTTTTTCAAAGTGCGGAAAATGCATATAAATGGACATATCACACCATAATATACCTTTAAATAGCAATAAAAGTGAGTTTCCGACAAGTCATGAAATAAGAATTTTTACTCTCTAGTGAGCGAAAAATGGTGTTTTCTTGACTTTTTTCAAAGTGCTGAAAAGTCATATAAATGGACATATCACACCATAATTCACCTTAAAATAATAATAAAAGTGAGTTTCCGACAAGTCATGAAATAAGAAATTTTACTCTCAAGTGAGCGAAAAATCATGTTATCTTGACTTTTTTCAAAGTGCGGAAATGTCATATAAATCGACATATTAGACCATAATACACCTTAAAATAGCAATAAAAGAGAGTTTACGTTAAGTCAAGAAATAAGAATTTTTACTCTCTAGTGAGCGTAAAATCGTGTTTTATTGACTTTTTTCAAAGTGCGGAAAAGTCATATAAATGGACATATAAGACCATAATACACCGTTAAAAAGCACTTAAAGTGAGTTTCCGACATGTCATGAAATAAGAAATTTTACTCTCTGGTGAGCGAAAAATCGTGTTTTCTTGACTTTTTTCAAAGTGCGGAAAAGTCATATAAATGGACATATCGGACCATAATACAGCTTAAAATAGCAATAAAACTGAGTTTACGTTAAGTCAAGAAATAAAACATTTTACTCTCTAGTGAGCGAAAAATCGTGTTTTCTTGACTTTTTTCAAAGTGCGGTAAATGCATACAAATGGACATATCACACCGTAATACACCTTAAAATAGCAATAAAAGAGAGTTTACGTTAAGTCAAGAAATAAGAACTTTTACTCTCTAGTGAGCGTAAAATCGTGTTTTTCTTGACTTTTTTTAAAAGTGCGGAAAAGTCATATAAATCGACATATCGGACCATAATACACCTTAAAATAGCAATAAAACTGAGTTTACGTTAAGTCAAGAAATAAAACATTTTACTCCCTAGTGAGCGAAAAATCGTGTTTTCTTGACTTTTTTCAAAGTGCGGAAAATGCATATAAACGGACATATCACACCATAATACACCTTAAAATAGCAATAAAAGAGAGTTTACGTTAAGTCAAGAAATAAGAACTTTTACTCTCTAGTGAGCGTAAAATAGTGTTTTCTTGACTTTTTTTAAAAGTGCGGAAAAGTCATATAAATCGACATATCGGACCATAATACACCTTAAAATAGCAATAAAACTGAGTTTACGTTAAGTCAAGAAATAAAACATTTTACTCTCTAGTGAGCGAAAAATCGCGTTTTCTTGACTTTTTTCAAAGTGCGGAAAATGCATATAAACGGACATATCACACCATAATACACCTTAAAATAGCAATAAAAGAGAGTTTACGTTAAGTCAAGAAATAAGAACTTTTACTCTCTAGTGAGCGTAAAATCGTGTTTTCTTGACTTTTTTTAAAAGTGCGGAAAAGTCATATAAATCGACATATCGGACCATAATACACCTTAAAATAGCAATAAAACTGAGTTTACGTTAAGTCAAGAAATAAAACATTTTACTCTCTAGTGAGCGAAAAATCGTGTTTTCTTGACTTTTTTCAAAGTGCGGAAAATGCATATAAATGGACATATCACACCATAATACACCTTTAAATAGCAATAAAAGTGAGTTTCCGACAAGTCATGAAATAAGAATTTTTACTCTCTGGTGAGCGAAAAATCGTGTTTTCTTCTCTTTTTTCAAAGTGCGGAAAAGTCATATAAATCGACATATTAGACCATAATACACCTTAAAATAGCAATAAAAAGAGAGTTTACGTTAAGTCAAGAAATGAGAATTTTTACTCTCTAGTGAGCGTAAAATCATGTTTTCTTGACTTTTTTCAAAGTGCTGAAAAGTCATATAAATGAACATATATACACCTTTAAATAGCACTTAAAGTGGGTTTCCGACAAGTCATGAAATAAGACTTTTTACTCTCTAGTGAGCGAAAAATCTTGTTTTCTTGACTTTTTTCAAAGTGCGGAAAATGCATATAAATGGACATATCACACCATAATATACCTTTAAATAGCACCCAAAGTGCGTTTCCGAAAAGTCATGAAATAAGAATTTTTACTCTCTAGTGAGCGAAAAATGGTGTTTTCTTGACTTTTTTCAAAGTGCTGAAAAGTCATATAAATGGACACATCACACCATAATTCACCTTAAAATAATAATAAAAGTGAGTTTCCGACAAGTCATGAAATAACAAATTTTACTCTCAAGTGAGCGAAAAATCATGTTATCTTGACTTTTTTCAAAGTGCGGAAATGTCATATAAATCGACATATTAGACCATAATACACCTTAAAATAGCAATAAAAGAGAGTTTACGTTAAGTCAAGAAATAAGAAGTTTTACTCTCTAGTGAGCGTAAAATCGTGTTTTATTGACTTTTTTCAAAGTGCGGAAAAGTCATATAAATGGACATATAAGACCATAATACACCGTTAAATAGCACTTAAAGTGAGTTTCCGACATGTCATGAAATAAGAAATTTTACTCTCTGGTGAGCGAAAAATCGTGTTTTCTTGACTTTTTTCAAAGTGCAGAAAAGTCATATAAATGGACATATCGGACCATAATACACCTTAAAATAGCAATAAAACTGAGTTTACGTTAAGTCAAGAAATCAAACACTTTACTCTCTAGTGAGCGAAAAATCGTGTTTTCTTGACTTTTTTCAAAGTGCGGAAAATGCATACAAATGGACATATCACACCATAATACACCTTAAAATAGCAATAAAAGAGAGTTTACGTTAAGTCAAGAAATAAGAACTTTTACTCTCTAGTGAGCGTAAAATCGTGTTTTCTTGACTTTTTTTAAAAGTGCGGAAAAGTCATATAAATCGACATATCGGACCATAATACAGCTTAAAATAGCAATAAAACTGAGTTTACGTTAAGTCAAGAAATAAAACATTTTACACTCTAGTGAGCGAAAAATCGTGTTTTCTTGACTTTTTTCAAAGTGCGGAAAATGCATATAAATGGACATATCACACCATAATACACCTTTAAATAGCAATAAAAGTGAGTTTCCGACAAGTCATGAAATAAGAATTTTTACTCTCTGGTGAGCGAAAAATCGTGTTTTCTTCTCTTTTTTCAAAGTGCGGAAAAGTCATATAAATCGACATATTAGACCATAATACACCTTAAAATAGCAATAAAAGAGAGTTTACGTTAAGTCAAGAAATGAGAATTTTTACTCTCTAGTGAGCGTAAAATCATGTTTTCTTGACTTTTTTCAAAGTGCTGAAAAGTCATATAAATGGACATATATACACCTTTAAATAGCACTTAAAGTGAGTTTCCGACAAGTCATGAAATAAGACTTTTTACTCTCTAGTGAGCGAAAAATCTTGTTTTCTTGACTTTTTTCAAAGTGCGGAAAATGCATATAAATGGACATATCACACCATAATATACCTTTAAATAGCACCCAAAGTGAGTTTCCGAAAAGTCATGAAATAAGAATTTTTACTCTCTAGTGAGCGAAAAATGGTGTTTTCTTGACTTTTTTCAAAGTGCTGAAAAGTCATATAAATGGACATATATACACTTTTAAATAGCACTTAAAGTGAGTTTCCGACAAGTCATGAAATAAGACTTTTTACTCTCTAGTGAGCGAAAAATCTTGTTTTCTTGACTTTTTTCAAAGTGCGGAAAATGCATATAAATGGACATATCACACCATAATATACCTTTAAATAGCACCCAAAGTGAGTTTCCGAAAAGTCATGAAATAAGAATTTTTACTCTCTAGTGAGCGAAAAATGGTGTTTTCTTGACTTTTTTCAAAGTGCTGAAAAGTCATATAAATGGACATATCACACCATAATTCACCTTAAAATAATAATAAAAGTGAGTTTCCGACAAGTCATGAAATAAGAAATTTTACTCTCAAGTGAGCGAAAAATCATGTTATCTTGACTTTTTTCAAAGTGCGGAAAATGCATATAAATGGACATATCACACCTTAATACACCTTTAAATAGCAATAAAAGTGAGTTTCCGACAAGTCATGAAATAAGAATTTTTACTCTCTGGTGAGCGAAAAATCGTGTTTTCTTCTCTTTTTTCAAAGTGCGGAAAAGTCATATAAATCGACATATTAGACCATAATACACCTTAAAATAGCAATAAAAGAGAGTTTACGTTAAGTCAAGAAATGAGAATTTTTACTCTCTAGTTTGCGTAAAATCATGTTTTCTTGACTTTTTTCAAAGTGCTGAAAAGTCATATAAATGGACATATATACACCTTTAAATAGCACTTAAAGTGAGTTTCCGACAAGTCATGAAATAAGACTTTTTACTCTCTAGTGAGCGAGAAATCTTGTTTTCTTGACTTTTTTCAAAGTGCGGAAAATGCATATAAATGGACATATCACACCATAATATACCTTTAAATAGCACCCAAAGTGAGTTTCCGAAAAGTCATGAAATAAGAATTTTTACTCTCTAGTGAGCGAAAAATGGTGTTTTCTTGACTTTTTTCAAAGTGCTGAAAAGTCATATAAATGGACATATCACACCATAATTCACCTTAAAATAATAATAAAAGTGAGTTTCCGACAAGTCATGAAATAAGAAATTTTACTCTCAAGTGAGCGAAAAATCATGTTATCTTGACTTTTTTCAAAGTGCGGAAATGTCATATAAATCGACATATTAGACCATAATACACCTTAAAATAGCAATAAAAGAGAGTTTACGTTAAGTCAAGAAATAAGAATTTTTACTCTCTAGTGAGCGTAAAATCGTGTTTTATTGACTTTTTTCAAAGTGCGGAAAAGTCATATAAATGGACATATAAGACCATAATACACCGTTAAATAGCACTTAAAGTGAGTTTCCGACATGTCATGAAATAAGAAATTTTACTCTCTGGTGAGCGAAAAATCGTGTTTTCTTGACTTTTTTCAAAGTGCGGAAAAGTCATATAAATGGACATATCGGACCATAATACACCTTAAAATAGCAATAACACTGAGTTTACGTTAAGTCAAGAAATAAAACATTTTACTCTCTAGTGAGCGAAAAATCGTGTTTTCTTGACTTTTTTCAAAGTGCGGAAAATGCATACAAATGGACATATCACACCATAATACACCTTAAAATAGCAATAAAAGAGAGTTTACGTTAAGTCAAGAAATAAGAACTTTTACTCTCTAGTGAGCGTAAAATCGTGTTTTCTTGACTTTTTTTAAAAGTGCGGAAAAGTCATATAAATCGACATATCGGACCATAATACACCTTAAAATAGCAATAAAACTGAGTTTACGTTAAGTCAAGAAATAAAACATTTTACTCTCTAGTGAGCGAAAAATCGTGTTTTCTTGACTTTTTTCAAAGTGCGGAAAATGCATATAAACGGACATATCACACCATAATACACCTTAAAATAGCAATAAAAGAGAGTTTACGTTAAGTCAAGAAATAAGAACTTTTACTCTCTAGTGAGCGTAAAATCGTGTTTTCTTGACTTTTTTTAAAAGTGCGGAAAAGTCATAAATCGACATATCGGACCATAATACACCTTAAAATAGCAATAAAATTGAGTTTACGTTAAGTCAAGAAATAAAACATTTTACTCTCTAGTGAGCGAAAAATCGTGTTTTCTTGACTTTTTTTCAAAGTGCGGAAAATGCATATAAATGGACATATCACACCATAATACACCTTTAAATAGCAATAAAAGTGAGTTTCCGACAAGTCATGAAATAAGAATTTTTACTCTCTGGTGAGCGAAAAATCGTGTTTTCTTGACTTTTTTCAAAGTGCGGAAAAGTCATATAAATGGACATATCGGACCATAATACACCTTAAAATAGCAATAATACTTAGTTTACGTTAAGTCATGAAATAAGAATTTTTACTCTCTGGTGAGCGAAAAATCGTGTTTTCTTCTCTTTTTTCAAAGTGCGGAAAAGTCATATAAATCGACATATTAGACCATAATACACCTTAAAATAGCAATAAAAGAGAGTTTACGTTAAGTCAAGAAATGAGAATTTTTACTCTCTAGTTTGCGTAAAATCATGTTTTCTTGACTTTTTTCAAAGTGCTGAAAAGTCATATAAATGGACATATATACACCTTTAAATAGCACTTAAAGTGAGTTTCCGACAAGTCATGAAATAAGACTCTTTACTCTCTAGTGAGCGAAAAATCTTGTTTTCTTGACTTTTTTCAAAGTGCGGAAAATGCATATAAATGGACATATCACACCATAATATACCTTTAAATAGCACCCAAAGTGAGTTTCCGAAAAGTCATGAAATAAGAATTTTTACTCTCTAGTGAGCGAAAAATGGTGTTTTCTTGACTTTTTTCAAAGTGCTGAAAAGTCATATAAATGGACATATCACACCATAATTCACCTTAAAATAATAATAAAAGTGAGTTTCCGACAAGTCATGAAATAAGAAATTTTACTCTCAAGTGAGCGAAAAATCATGTTATCTTGACTTTTTTCAAAGTGCGGAAAAGTCATATAAATCGACATATTAGACCATAATACACCTTAAAATAGCATTAAAAGAGAGTTTACGTTAAGTCAAGAAATAAGAATTTTTACTCTAGTGAGCGTAAAATCGTGTTTTATTGACTTTTTTCAAAGTGCGGAAAAGTCATATAAATGGACATGTAAGACCATAATACACCGTTAAATAGCACTTAAAGTGAGTTTCCGACATGTCATGAAATAAGAATTTTTACTCTCTGGTGAGCGAAAAATCGTGTTTTCTTGACTTTTTTCAAAGTGCGGAAAAGTCATATAAATCGACATATCGGACCATAATACACCTTAAAATAGCAATAAAACTGAGTGTACGTTAAGTCAAGAAATAAAACATTTTGCGCTCTAGTGAGCGAAAAATCGTGTTTTCTTGACTTTTTTCAAAGTGCGGAAAATGCATACAAATGGACATATCACACCATAATACACCTTTAAATAGCAATAAAAATGAGTTTCCGACAAGTCATGAAATAAGAATTTTTACTCTCTGGTGAGCGAAAAATCGTGTTTTCTTCTCTTTTTTCAAAGTGCGGAAAAGTCATATAAATCGACATATTAGACCATAATACACCTTAAAATAGCAATAAAAGAGAGTTTACGTTAAGTCAAGAAATGAGAATTTTTACTCTCTAGTGAGCGTAAAATCATGTTTTCTTGACTTTTTTCAAAGTGCTGAAAAGTCATATAAAATGAAATATCACACCATAGTTCACCTTAAAATAGTAATAAAACTGAGTTTCCGACAAGTCATGAAATAAGAATTTTTACTCTCTGGTGAGCGAAAAATCGTGTTTTCTTGACTTTTTTCAAAGTGCGGAAAAGTCATATAAATGGACATATTAGACCATAATACACCTTAAAATAGCAATAAAAGAGAGTTTACGTTAAGTCAAGAAATAAGAACTTTTACTCTCTGGTGAGCGAAAAATCGTGTTTTTTGACTTTTCTCAAAGTGCGGAAAAGTCATATAAATGGACATATCACACCATAATATACCTTTAAATAGCAATAAAAGTGAGTTTCCGACAAGTCATGAAATAAGAATTTTTACTCTCTAGTGAGCGAAAAATGGTGTTTTCTTGACTTTTTTAAAAGTGCTGAAAAGTCATATAAATGGACATATCACACCATAATTCACCTTAAAATAATAATAAAAGTGAGTTTCCGACAAGTCATGAAATAAGAAATTTTACTCTCAAGTGAGCGAAAAATCATGTTATCTTGACTTTTTTCAAAGTGCGGAAAAGTCATATAAATCGACATATTAGACCATAATACACCTTAAATAGCATTAAAAGAGAATTTACGTTAAGTCAAGAAATAAGAATTTTTACTCTCTAGTGAGCGTAAAATCGTGTTTTATTGACTTTTTTCAAAGTGCGGAAAAGTCATATAAATGGACATATAAGACCATAATACACCGTTAAATAGCAGTTAAAGTGAGTTTCCGACATGTCATGAAATAAGAATTTTTACTCTCTGGTGAGCGAAAAATCGTGTTTTCTTGACTTTTTTCAAAGTGCGGAAAAGTCATATAAATCGACATATCGGACCATAATACACCTTAAAATAGCAATAAAACTGAGTGTACGTTAAGTCAAGAAATAAAACATTTTACTCTCTAGTGAGCGAAAAATCGTGTTTTCTTGACTTTTTTCAAAGTGCGGAAAATGCATACAAATGGACATATCACACCATAATACACCTTAAAATAGCAATAAAAGAGAGTTTACGTTCAGTCAAGAAATAAGAACTTTTACTCTCCAGTGAGCGTAAAATCGTGTTTTCTTGACTTTTTTTAAAAGTGCGGAAAAGTCATATAAATCGACATATCGGACCATAATACACCTTAAAATAGCAATAAAACTGAGTTTACGTTAAGTCAAGAAATAAAACATTTTACTCCCTAGTGAGCGAAAAATCGTGTTTTCTTGACTTTTTTCAAAGTGCGGAAAATGCATATAAACGGACATATCACACAATAATACACCTTAAAATAGCAATGAAAGAGAGTTTACGTTAAGTCAAGAAATAAGAACTTTTACTCTCTAGTGAGCGTAAAATCGTGTTTTCTTGACTTTTTTTAAAAGTGCGGAAAAGTCATATAAATCGACATATCGGACCATAATACACCTTAAAATAGCAATAAAACTGAGTTTACGTTAAGTCAAGAAATAAAACATTTTACTCTCTAGTGAGCGAAAAATCGTGTTTTCTTGACTTTTTTCAAAGTGCGGAAAATGCATATAAACGGACATATCACACCATAATACACCTTAAAATAGCAATAAAAGAGAGTTTACGTTAAGTCAAGAAATAAGAACTTTTACTCTCTAGTGAGCGTAAAATCGTGTTTTCTTGACTTTTTTTAAAAGTGCGGAAAAGTCATATAAATCGACATATCGGACCATAATACACCTTAAAATAGCAATAAAAGAGAGTTTACGTTAAGTCAAGAAATGAGAATTTTTACTCTCTAGTGAGCGTAAAATCATGTTTTCTTGACTTTTTTCAAAGTGCTGAAAAGTCATATAAATGGACATATATACACCTTTAAATAGCACTTAAATTGAGTTTCCGACAAGTCATGAAATAAGACTTTTTACTCTCTAGTGAGCGAAAAATCTTGTTTTCTTGACTTTTTTCAAAGTGCGGAAAATGCATATAAATGGACATATCACACCATAATATACCTTTATATAGCACCCAAAGTGAGTTTTCCGAAAAGTCATGAAATAAGAATTTTTACTCTCTAGTGAGCGAAAAATCATGTTATCTTGACTTTTTTCAAAGTGCGGAAATGTCATATAAATCGACATATTAGACCACAATACACCTTAAAATAGCAATAAAAGAGAGTTTACGTTAAGTCAAGAAATAAGAATTTTTACTCTCTAGTGAGCGTAAAATCGTGTTTTATTGACTTTTTTCAAAGTGCGGAAAAGTCATATAAATGGACATATAAGACCATAATACACCGTTAAATAGCACTTAAAGTGAGTTTCCGACATGTCATGAAATAAGAAATTTTACTCTCTGGTGAGCGAAAAATCGTGTTTTCTTGACTTTTTTCAAAGTGCGGAAAAGTCATATAAATGGACATATCGGACCATAATACACCTTAAAATAGCAATAAAACTGAGTTTACGTTAAGTCAAGAAATAAAACATTTTGCGCTCTAGTGAGCGAAAAATCGTGTTTTCTTGACTTTTTTCAAAGTGCGGAAAATGCATACAAATGGACATATCACACCATAATACACCTTAAAATAGCAATAAAAGAGAGTTTACGTTAAGTCAAGAAATAAGAACTTTTACTCTCTAGTGAGCGTAAAATCGTGTTTTCTTGACTTTTTTTAAAAGTGCGGAAAAGTCATATAAATCGACATATCGGACCATAATACACCTTAAAATAGCAATAAAACTGAGTTTACGTTAAGCCAAGAAATAAAACATTTTACTCTCTAGTGAGCGAAAAATCGTGTTTTCTTGACTTTTTTCAAAGTGCGGAAAATGCATATAAACGGACATATCACACCATAATACACCTTAAAATAGCAATAAAAGAGAGTTTACGTTAATTCAAGAAATAAGAACTTTTACTCTCTAGTGAGCGTAAAATCGTGTTTTCTTGACTTTTTTTAAAAGTGCGGAAAAGTCATATAAATCGACATATCGGACCATAATACACCTTAAAATAGCAATAAAACTGAGTTTACGTTAAGTCAAGAAACAAAACATTTTACTCTCTAGTGAGCGAAAAATCGTGTTCTCTTGACTTTTTTCAAAGTGCGGAAAATGCATATAAATGGACATATCACACCATAATACACCTTTAAATAGCAATAAAAGTGAGTTTCCGACAAGTCATGAAATAAGAATTTTTACTCTCTGGTGAGCGAAAAATCGTGTTTTCTTCTCTTTTTTCAAAGTGCGGAAAAGTCATATAAATCGACATATTAGACCATAATACACCTTAAAATAGCAATAAAAGAGAGTTTACGTTAAGTCAAGAAATGAGAATTTTTACTCTCTAGTGAGCGTAAAATCATGTTTTCTTGACTTTTTTCAAAGTGCTGAAAAGTCATATAAAATGAAATATCACACCATAGTTCACCTTAAAATAGTAATAAAAGTGAGTTTCCGACAAGTCATGAAATAAGAATTTTTACTCTCTGGTGAGCGAAAAATCGTGTTTTCTTGACTTTTTTCAAAGTGCGGAAAAGTCATATAAATGGACATATTAGACCATAATACACCTTAAAATAGCAATAAAAGAGAGTTTACGTTAAGTCAAGAAATAAGAACTTTTACTCTCTGGTGAGCGAAAAATCGTGTTTTTTGACTTTTCTCAAAGTGCGGAAAAGTCATATAAATGGACATATAAGACCATAATACACCGTTAAATAGCACTTAAAGTGAGTTTCCGACATGTCATGAAATAAGAAATTTTACTCTCTGGTGAGCGAAAAATCGTGTTTTCTTGACTTTTTTCAAAGTGCGGAAAAGTCATATAAATCGACATATCGGACCATAATACACCTTAAAATAGCAATAAAACTGAGTTTACGTTAAGTCAAGAAATAAAACATTTTACTCTCTAGTGAGCGAAAAATCGTGTTTTCTTGACTTTTTTCAAAGTGCGGAAAATGCATACAAATGGACATATCACACCATAATACACCTTAAAATAGCAACAAAAGAGAGTTTACGTTAAGTCAAGAAATAAGAATTTTTACTCTCTAGTGAGCGTAAAATCGTGTTTTATTGACTTTTTTCAAAGTGCGGAAAATGCATACAAATGGACATATCACACCATAATACACCTTAAAATAGCAATAAAAGAGAGTTTACGTTAAGTCAAGAAATAAGAACTTTTACTCTCTAGTGAGCGTAAAATCGTGTTTTCTTGACTTTTTTTAAAAGTGCGGAAAAGTCATATAAATCGACATATCGGACCATAATACACCTTAAAATAGCAATAAAAGTGAGTTTACGTTAAGTCAAGAAATAAGAACTTTTACTCTCTAGTGAGCGTAAAATGATGTTTTCTTGACTTTTTTTAAAAGTGCGGAAAAGTCATATAAATCGACATATCGGACCATAATACACCTTAAAATAGCAATAAAACTGAGTTTACGTTAAGTCAAGAAATAAAACATTTTACTCTAGTGAGCGAAAAATCGTGTTTTCTTGACTTTTTTCAAAGTGCGGAAAATGCATATAAATGGACATATCACACCATAATACACCTTTAAATAGCAATAAAAGTGAGTTTCCGACAAGTCATGAAATAAGAATTTTTACTCTCTGGTGAGCGAAAAATCGTGTTTTCTTCTCTTTTTTCAAAGTGCGGAAAAGTCATATAAATCGACATATTAGACCATAATACACCTTAAAATAGCAATAAAAGAGAGTTTACGTTAAGTCAAGAAATGAGAATTTTTACTCTCTAGTGAGCGTAAAATCATGTTTTCTTGACTTTTTTCAAAGTGCTGAAAAGTCATATAAAATGAAATATCACACCATAGTTCACCTTAAAATAGTAATAAAACTGAGTTTCCGACAAGTCATGAAATAAGAATTTTTACTCTCTGGTGAGCGAAAAATCGTGTTTTCTTGACTTTTTTCAAAGTGCGGAAAAGTCATATAAATGGACATATTAGACCATAATACACCTTAAAATAGCAATAAAAGAGAGTTTACGTTAAGTCAAGAAATAAGAACTTTTACTCTCTGGTGAGCGAAAAATCGTGTTTTTTGACTTTTCTCAAAGTGCGGAAAAGTCATATAAATGGACATATCACACCATAATATACCTTTAAATAGCAATAAAAGTGAGTTTCCGACAAGTCATGAAATAAGAATTTTTACTCTCTAGTGAGCGTAAAATCATGTTTTCTTGACTTTTTTCAAAGTGCTGAAAAGTCATATAAATGGACATATATACACCTTTAAATAGCACTTAAATTGAGTTTCCGACAAGTCATGAAATAAGACTTTTTACTCTCTAGTGAGCGAAAAATCTTGTTTTCTTGACTTTTTTCAAAGTGCGGAAAATGCATATAAATGGACATATCACACCATAATATACCTTTAAATAGCAATAAAAGTGAGTTTCCGACAAGTCATGAAATAAGAATTTTTACTCTCTAGTGAGCGAAAAATGGTGTTTTCTTGACTTTTTTCAAAGTGCTGAAAAGTCATATAAATGGACATATCACACCATAATTCACCTTAAAATAATAATAAAAGTGAGTTTCCGACAAGTCATGAAATAAGAAATTTTACTCTCAAGTGAGCGAAAAATCATGTTATCTTGACTTTTTTCAAAGTGCGGAAAAGTCATATAAATCGACATATTAGACCATAATACACCTTAAAATAGCATTAAAAGAGAGTTTACGTTAAGTCAAGAAATAAAACATTTTACTCCCTAGTGAGCGAAAAATCGTGTTTTCTTGACTTTTTTCAAAGTGCGGAAAATGCATATAAACGGACATATCACACAATAATACACCTTAAAATAGCAATGAAAGAGAGTTTACGTTAAGTCAAGAAATAAGAACTTTTACTCTCTAGTGAGCTTAAATCGTGTTTTCTTGACTTTTTTTAAAAGTGCGGAAAAGTCATATAAATCGACATATCGGACCATAATACACCTTAAAATAGCAATAAAACTGAGTTTACGTTAAGTCAAGAAATAAAACATTTTACTCTCTAGTGAGCGAAAAATCGTGTTTTCTTGACTTTTTTGAAAGTGCGGAAAATGCATATAAATGGACATATCACACCATAATATACCTTTAAATAGCAATAAAAGAGAGTTTACGTTAAGTCAAGAAATAAGAATTTTTACTCTCTAGTGAGCGTAAAATCGTGTTTTCTTGCCTTTTTTCAAAGTGCGGAAAAGTCATATAAATGGACATATCGGACCATAATACACCTTAAAATAGCAATAAAACTGAGTTTACGTTAAGTCAAGAAATAAAACATTTTACTCTCTAGTGAGCGAAAAATCGTGTTTTCTTGACTTTTTTCAAAGTGCGGAAAATGCATATAAATGGACATATCACACCATAATATACCTTTAAATAGCAATAAAAGTGAGTTTCCGACAAGTCATTAAATAAGAATTTTTACTCTCTAGTGAGCGAAAAATGGTGTTTTCTTGACTTTTTTCAAAGTGCTGAAAAGTCATATAAATGGACATATCACACCATAATTCACCTTAAAATAATAATAAAAGTGAGTTTCCGACAAGTCATGAAATAAGAAATTTTACTCTCAAGTGAGCGAAAAATCATGTTATCTTGACTTTTTTCAAAGTGCGGAAAAGTCATATAAATCGACATATTAGACCATAATACACCTTAAAATAGCATTAAAAGAGAGTTTATGTTAAGTCAAGAAATAAGAATTTTTACTCTCTAGTGAGCGTAAAATCGTGTTTTATTGACTTTTTTCAAAGTGCGGAAAAGTCATATAAATGGACATATAAGACCATAATACACCGTTAAATAGCACTTAAAGTGAGTTTCCGACATGTCATGAAATAAGAATTTTTACTCTCTGGTGAGCGAAAAATCGTGTTTTCTTGACTTTTTTCAAAGTGCGGAAAAGTCATATAAATCGACATATCGGACCATAATACACCTTAAAATAGCAATAAAACTGAGTGTACGTTAAGACAAGAAATAAAACATTTTACTCTCTAGTGAGCGAAAAATCGTGTTTTCTTGACTTTTTTCAAAGTGCGGAAAATGCATACAAATGGACATATCACACCATAATACACCTTAAAATAGCAATAAAAGAGAGTTTACGTTAAGTCAAGAAATAAGAACTTTTACTCTCTAGTGAGCGTAAAATCGTGTTTTCTTGACTTTTTTTAAAAGTGCGGAAAAGTCATATAAATCGACATATCGGACCATAATACACCTTAAAATAGCAATAAAACTGAGTTTACGTTAAGTCAAGAAATAAAACATTTTACTCCCTAGTGAGCGAAAAATCGTGTTTTCTTGACTTTTTTCAAAGTGCGGAAAATGCATATAAACGGACATATCACACAATAATACACCCTAAAATAGCAATGAAAGAGAGTTTACGTTAAGTCAAGAAATAAGAACTTTTACTCTCTAGTGAGCGTAAAATCGTGTTTTCTTGACTTTTTTTAAAAGTGCGGAAAAGTCATATAAATCGACATATCGGACCATAATACACCTTAAAATAGCAATAAAACTGAGTTTACGTTAAGTCAAGAAATAAAACATTTTACTCTCTAGTGAGCGAAAAATCGTGTTTTCTTGACTTTTTTCAAAGTGCGGAAAATGCATATAAATGGACATATCACACCATAATACACCTTTAAATAGCAATTAGAGTGAGTTTCCGACAAGTCATGAAATAAGAATTTTTACTCTCTGGTGAGCGAAAAATCGTGTTTTCTTCTCTTTTTTCAAAGTGCGGAAAAGTCATATAAATCGACATATTAGACCATAATACACCTTAAAATAGCAATAAAAGAGAGTTTACGTTAAGTCAAGAAATGAGAATTTTTACTCTCTAGTGAGCGTAAAATCATGTTTTCTTGACTTTTTTCAAAGTGCTGAAAAGTCATATAAATGGACATATATACACCTTTAAATAGCACTTAAAGTGAGTTTCCGACAAGTCATGAAATAAGACTTTTTACTCTCTAGTGAGCGAAAAATCTTGTTTTCTTGACTTTTTTCAAAGTGCGGAAAATGCATATAAATGGACATATCACACCATAATATACCTTTAAATAGCACCCAAAGTGAGTTTCCGAAAAGTCATGAAATAAGAATTTTTACTCTCTAGTGAGCGAAAAATGGTGTTTTCTTGACTTTTTTCAAAGTGCTGAAAAGTCATATAAATGGACATATCACCCCATAATTCACCTTAAAATAATAATAAAAGTGAGTTTCCGACAAGTCATGAAATAAGAAATTTTACTCTCAAGTGAGCGAAAAATCATGTTATCTTGACTTTTTTCAAAGTGCGGAAAATGCATATAAATGGACATATCACACCTTAATACACCTTTAAATAGCAATAAAAGTGAGTTTCCGACAAGTCATGAAATAAGAATTTTTACTCTCTGGTGAGCGAAAAATCGTGTTTTCTTCTCTTTTTTCAAAGTGCGGAAAAGTCATATAAATCGACATATTAGACCATATTACACCTTAAAATAGCAATAAAAGAGAGTTTACGTTAAGTCAAGAAATGAGAATTTTTACTCTCTAGTGAGCGTAAAATCATGTTTTCTTGACTTTTTTCAAAGTGGTGAAAAGTCATATAAAATGAAATATCACACCATAGTTCACCTTAAAATAGTAATAAAAGTGAGTTTCCGACAAGTCATGAAATAAGAATTTTTGCTCTCTGGTGAGCGAAAAATCGTGTTTTCTTGACTTTTTTCAAAGTGCGGAAAAGTCATATAAATGGACATATTAGACCATAATACACCTTAAAATAGCAATAAAAGAGAGTTTACGTTAAGTCAAGAAATAAGAACTTTTACTCTCTGGTGAGCGAAATATCGTGTTTTTTGACTTTTCTCAAACTGCGGAAAAGTCATATAAATGTAAATATAAGACCATAATACACCTTTAAATAGCACTTAAAGTGAGTTTCCGACATGTCATGAAATAAGAATTCTTACTCTCTAGGTGAGCGAAAAATCGTGTTTTCTTGACTTTTTTCGAAGTGCGGAAAAGTCATATAAATGGACATATCACACCATAATACACCTTTAAATAGCAATAAAAATGAGTTTCCGAGAAGTCATGAAATAAGAATTTTTACTCTCTGGTGAGCGAAAAATCGTGTTTTCTTGGCTTTTTTCAAAGTGCCGTAAAGTCATATAAATGGACATATCGGACCATAATACACCTTAAAATAGCAATAAAACTGAGTTTACGTTAAGTCAAGAAATAAAACATTTTACTCTCTAGTGAGCGAAAAATCGTGTTTTCTTGACTTTTTTCAAAGTGCGGAAAATGCATATAAATGGACATATCACACCATAATATACCTTTAAATAGCAATAAAAGTGAGTTTCCGACAAGTCATGAAATAAGAATTTTTACTCTCTGGTGAGCGAAAAATCGTGTTTTCTTGCCTTTTTTCAAAGTGCGGAAAAGTCATATAAATGGACATATCGGACCATAATACACCTTAAAATAGCAATAAAACTGAGTTTACGTTAAGTCAAGAAATAAGAACTTTTACTCTCTAGTGAGCGAAAAATCGTGTTTTCTTGACTTTTTTCAAAGTGCGGAAAATGCATATAAACGGACATATCACACCATAATATACCTTTAAATAGCAATAAAAGTGAGTTTCCGACAAGTCATGAAATAAGAATTTTTACTCTCTAGTGAGCGAAAAATGGTGTTTTCTTGACTTTTTTCAAAGTGCTGAAAAGTCATATAAATGGACATATCACACCATAATTCACCTTAAAATAATAATAAAAGTGAGTTTCCGACAAGTCATGAAATAAGAAATTTTACTCTCTGGTGAGCGAAAAATCGTGTTTTCTTGCCTTTTTTCAAAGTGCGGAAAAGTCATATAAATGGACATATCGGACCATAATACACCTTAAAATAGCAATAAAACTGAGTTTACGTTAAGTCAAGAAATAAAACATTTTACTCTCTAGTGAGCGAAAAATCGTGTTTTCTTGACTTTTTTCAAAGTGCGGAAAATGCATATAAATGGACATATCACACCATAATATACCTTTAAATAGCAATAAAAGTGAGTTTCCGACAAGTCATGAAATAAGAATTTTTACTCTCTAGTGAGCGAAAAATGGTGTTTTCTTGACTTTTTTCAAAGTGCTGAAAAGTCATATAAATGGACATATCACACCATAATTCACCTTAAAATAATAATAAAAGTGAGTTTCCGACAAGTCATGAAATAAGAAATTTTACTCTCAAGTGAGCGAAAAATCATGTTATCTTGACTTTTTTCAAAGTGCGGAAAAGTCATATAAATCGACATATTAGACCATAATACACCTTAAAATAGCATTAAAAGAGAGTTTACGTTAAGTCAAGAAATAAGAATTTTTACTCTCTAGTGAGCGTAAAATCGTGTTTTATTGACTTTTTTCAAAGTGCGGAAAAGTCATATAAATGGACATATAAGACCATAATACACCGTTAAATAGCACTTAAAGTGAGTTTCCGACATGTCATGAAATAAGAATTTTTACTCTCTGGTGAGCGAAAAATCGTGTTTTCTTGACTTTTTTCAAAGTGCGGAAAAGTCATATAAATGGACATATCGGACCATAATACACCTTAAAATAGCAATAAAACTGAGTGTACGTTAAGTCAAGAAATAAAACATTTTACTCTCTAGTGAGCGAAAAATCGTGTTTTCTTGACTTTTTTCAAAGTGCGGAAAATGCATACAAATGGACATATCACACCATAATACACCTTAAAATAGCAATAAAACTGAGTTTACGTTAAGTCAAGAAATAAGAACTTTTACTCTCTAGTGAGCGTAAAATCGTGTTTTCTTGACTTTTTTTAAAAGTGCGGAATAGTCATATAAATCGACATATCGGACCATAATACACCTTAAAATAGCAATAAAACTGAGTTTACGTTAAGTCAAGAAATAAAACATTTTACTCTCTAGTGAGCGAAAAATCGTGTTTTCTTGACTTTTTTCAAAGTGCGGAAAAGTCATATAAATGGACATATAAGACCATAATACACCTTTAAATAGCAATAAAAGTGAGTTTCCGACAAGTCATGAAATAAGAATTTTTACTCTCTGGTGAGCGAAAAATCGTGTTTTCTTCTCTTTTTTCAAAGTGCGGAAAAGTCATATAAATGGACATATAAGACCATAATACACCGTTAAATAGCACTTAAAGTGAGTTTCCGACATGTCATGAAATAAGAAATTTTACTCTCTGGTGAGCGAAAAATCGTGTTTTCTTGACTTTTTTCAAAGTGCGGAAAAGTCATATAAATCGACATATCGGACACCTTAAAATAGCAATAAAACTGAGTTTACGTTAAGTCAAGAAATAAAACATTTTACTCTCTAGTGAGCGAAAAATCGTGTTTTCTTGACTTTTTTCAAAGTGCGGAAAATGCATACAAATGGACATATCACACCATAATACACCTTAAAATAGCAATAAAAGAGAGTTTACGTTAAGTCAAGAAATAAGAATTTTTACTCTCTAGTGAGCGTAAAATCGTGTTTTATTGACTTTTTTCAAAGTGCGGAAAATGCATACAAATGGACATATCACACCATAATACACCTTAAAATAGCAATAAAAGAGAGTTTACGTTAAGTCAAGAAATAAGAACTTTTACTCTCTAGTGAGCGTAAAATCGTGTTTTCTTGACTTTTTTAAAAGTGCGGAAAAGTCATATAAATCGACATATCGGACCATAATACACCTTAAAATAGCAATAAAACTGAGTTTACGTTAAGTCAAGAAATAAAACATTTTACTCTCTAGTGAGCGAAAAATCGTGTTTTCTTGACTTTTTTCAAAGTGCGGAAAATGCATACAAATGGACATATCACACCATAATACACCTTAAAATAGCAATAAAAGAGAGTTTACGTTAAGTCAAGAAATAAGAACTTTTACTCTCTAGTGAGCGTAAAATGGTGTTTTCTTGACTTTTTTTAAAAGTGCGGAAAAGTCATATAAATCGACATATCGGACCATAATACACCTTAAAATAGCAATAAAACTGAGTTTACGTTAAGTCAAGAAATAAAACATTTTACTCTAGTGAGCGAAAAATCGTGTTTTCTTGACTTTTTTCAAAGTGCGGAAAATGCATATAAATGGACATATCACACCATAATACACCTTTAAATAGCAATAAAAGTGAGTTTCCGACAAGTCATGAAATAAGAATTTTTACTCTCTGGTGAGCGAAAAATCGTGTTTTCTTCTCTTTTTTCAAAGTGCGGAAAAGTCATATAAATCGACATATTAGACCATAATACACCTTAAAATAGCAATAAAAGAGAGTTTACGTTAAGTCAAGAAATGAGAATTTTTACTCTCTAGTGAGCGTAAAATCATGTTTTCTTGACTTTTTTCAAAGTGCTGAAAAGTTATATAAAATGAAATATCACACCATAGTTCACCTTAAAATAGCAATAAAACTGAGTTTACGTTAAGTCAAGAAATAAACCATTTTACTCTAGTGAGCGAAAAATCGTGTTTTCTTGACTTTTTTCAAAGTGCGGAAAATGCATATAAATGGACATATCACACCATAATACACCTTTAAATAGCAATAAAAGTGAGTTTCCGACAAGTCATGAAATAAGAATTTTTACTCTCTGGTGAGCGAAAAATCGTGTTTTCTTCTCTTTTTTCAAAGTGCGGAAAAGTCATATAAATGGACATATTAGACCATAATACACCTTAAAATAGCAATAAAAGAGAGTTTACGTTAAGTCAAGAAATAAGAACTTTTACTCTCTGGTGAGCGAAAAATCGTGTTTTTTGACTTTTCTCAAAGTGCGATAAAGTCATATAAATGTAAATATAAGACCATAATACACCTTTAAATAGCACTTAAAGTGAGTTTCCGACATGTCATGAAATAAGAATTTTTACTCTCTGGTGAGCGAAAAATCTTGTTTTCTTCTCTTTTTTCAAAGTGCGGAAAAGTCATATAAATCGACATATTAGACCATAATACACCTTAAAATAGCAATAAAAGAGAGTTTACGTTAAGTCAAGAAATGAGAGTTTTTACTCTCTAGTGAGCGTAAAATCATGTTTTCTTGACTTTTTTCAAAGTGCTGAAAAGTCATATAAATGGACATATATACACCTTTAAATAGCACTTAAATTGAGTTTCCGACAAGTCATGAAATAAGACTTTTTACTCTCTAGTGAGCGAAAAATCTTGTTTTCTTGACTTTTTTCAAAGTGCGGAAAATGCATATAAATGGACATATCACACCATAATATACCTTTAAATAGCACCCAAAGTGAGTTTCCGAAAAGTCATGAAATAAGAATTTTTACTCTCTAGTGAGCGAAAAATGGTGTTTTCTTGACTTTTTTCAAAGTGCTGAAAAGTCATATAAATGGACACTTCACACCATAATTCACCTTAAAATAATAATAAAAGTGAGTTTCCGACAAGTCATGAAATAACAAATTTTACTCTCAAGTGAGCGAAAAATCATGTTATCTTGACTTTTTTCAAAGTGCGGAAATGTCATATAAATCGACATATTAGACCACAATACACCTTAAAATAGCAATAAAAGAGAGTTTACGTTAAGTCAAGAAATAAGAATTTTTACTCTCTAGTGAGCGTAAAATCGTGTTTTATTGACTTTTTTCAAAGTGCGGAAAAGTCATATAAATGGACATATAAGACCATAATACACCGTTAAATAGCACTTAAAGTGAGTTTCCGACATGTCATGAAATAAGAAATTTTACTCTCTGGTGAGCGAAAAATCGTGTTTTCTTGACTTTTTTCAAAGTGCGGAAAAGTCATATAAATGGACATATCGGACCATAATACACCTTAAAATAGCAATAAAACTGAGTTTACGTTAAGTCAAGAAATAAAACATTTTACGCTCTAGTGAGCGAAAAATCGTGTTTTCTTGACTTTTTTCAAAGTGCGGAAAATGCATACAAATGGACATATTACACCATAATACACCTTAAAATAGCAATAAAAGAGAGTTTACGTTAAGTCAAGAAATAAGAACTTTTACTCTCTAGTGAGCGTAAAATCGTGTTTTCTTGACTTTTTTTAAAAGTGCGGAAAAGTCATATAAATCGACATATCGGACCATAATACACCTTAAAATAGCAATAAAACTGAGTTTACGTTAAGTCAAGAAATAAAACATTTTACTCTCTAGTGAGCGAAAAATCGTGTTCTCTTGACTTTTTTCAAAGTGCGGAAAATGCATATAAATGGACATATCACACCATAATACACCTTTAAATAGCAATAAAAGTGAGTTTCCGACAAGTCATGAAATAAGAATTTTTACTCTCTGGTGAGCGAAAAATCGTGTTTTCTTCTCTTTTTTCAAAGTGCGGAAAAGTCATATAAATCGACATATTAGACCATAATACACCTTAAAATAGCAATAAAAGAGAGTTTACGTTAAGTCAAGAAATGAGAATTTTTACTCTCTAGTGAGCGTAAAATCATGTTTTCTTGACTTTTTTCAAAGTGCTGAAAAGTCATATAAAATGAAATATCACACCATAGTTCACCTTAAAATAGTAATAAAAGTGAGTTTCCGACAAGTCATGAAATAAGAATTTTTACTCTCTGGTGAGCGAAAAATCGTGTTTTCTTGACTTTTTTCAAAGTGCGGAAAAGTCATATAAATGGACATATTAGACCATAATACACCTTAAAATAGCAATAAAAGAGAGTTTACGTTAAGTCAAGAAATAAGAACTTTTACTCTCTGGTGAGCGAAAAATCGTGTTTTTTGACTTTTCTCAAAGTGCGGAAAAGTCATATAAATGGACATATAAGACCATAATACACCGTTAAATAGCACTTAAAGTGAGTTTCCGACATGTCATGAAATAAGAATTCTTACTCTCTAGGTGAGCGAAAAATCGTGTTTTATTGACTTTTTTCAAAGTGCGGAAAAGTCATATAAATGGACATATAAGACCATAATACACCGTTAAATAGCACTTAAAGTGAGTTTCCGACATGTCATGAAATAAGAAATTTTACTCTCTGGTGAGCGAAAAATGGTGTTTTCTTGACTTTTTTCAAAGTGCTGAAAAGTCATATAAATGGACATATCACACCATAATTCACCTTAAAATAATAATAAAAGTGAGTTTCCGACAAGTCATGAAATAAGAAATTTTACTCTCAAGTGAGCGAAAAATCATGTTATCTTGACTTTTTTCAAAGTGCGGAAAAGTCATATAAATCGACATATTAGACCATAATACACCTTAAAATAGCATTAAAAGAGAGTTTACGTTAAGTCAAGAAATAAGAATTTTTACTCTCTAGTGAGCGTAAAATCGTGTTTTATTGACTTTTTTCAAAGTGCGGAAAAGTCATATAAATGGACATATAAGACCATAATACACCGTTAAATAGCACTTAAAGTGAGTTTCAGACATGTCATGAAATAAGAATTTTTACTCTCTGGTGAGCGAAAAATCGTGTTTTCTTGACTTTTTTCAAAGTGCGGAAAAGTCATATAAATGGACATATCGGACCATAATACACCTTAAAATAGCAATAAAACTGAGTGTACGTTAAGTCAAGAAATAAAACATTTTACTCTCTGGTGAGCGAAAAATCGTGTTTTCTTGACTTTTTTCGAAGTGCGGAAAAGTCATATAAATGGACATATCACACCATAATACACCTTAAAATAGCAATAAAACTGAGTTTACGTTAAGTCAAGAAATAAAACATTTTACTCTCTAGTGAGCGAAAAATCGTGTTTTCTTGACTTTTTTCAAAGTGCGGAAAATGCATACAAATGGACATATCACACCATAATACACCTTAAAATAGCAATAAAAGAGAGTTTACGTTAAGTCAAGAAATAAGAACTTTTACTCTCTAGTGAGCGTAAAATCGTGTTTTCTTGACTTTTTTTAAAAGTGCGGAAAAGTCATATAAATCGACATATCGGACCATAATACACCTAAAATAGCAATAAAACTGAGTTTACGTTAAGTCAAGAAATAAAACATTTTACTCCCTAGTGAGCGAAAAATCGTGTTTTCTTGACTTTTTTCAAAGTGCGGAAAATGCATATAAACGGACATATCACACAATAATACACCTTAAAATAGCAATAAAAGAGAGTTTACGTTAAGTCAAGAAATAAGAACTTTTACTCTCTAGTGAGCGTAAAATCGTGTTTTCTTGACTTTTTTTAAAAGTGCGGAAAAGTCATATAAATCGACATATCGGACCATAATACACCTTAAAATAGCAATAAAACTGAGTTTACGTTAAGTCAAGAAATAAAACATTTTACTCTCTAGTGAGCGAAAAATCGTGTTTTCTTGACTTTTTTCAAAGTGCGGAAAATGCATATAAACGGACATATCACACCATAATACACCTCAAAATAGCAATAAAAGAGAGTTTACGTTAAGTCAAGAAATAAGAACTTTTACTCTCTAGTGAGCGTAAAATCGTGTTTTCTTGACTTTTTTTAAAAGTGCGGAAAAGTCAAATAAATCGACATATCGGACCATAATACACCTTAAAATAGCAATAAAACTGAGTTTACGTTAAGTCAAGAAATAAAACATTTTACTCTCTAGTGAGCGAAAAATCGTGTTTTCTTGACTTTTTTCAAAGTGCGGAAAATGCATATAAATGGACATATCACACCATAATACACCTTTAAATAGCAATAAAAGTGAGTTTCTGACAAGTCATGAAATAAGAAATTTTACTCTCAAGTGAGCGAAAAATCATGTTATCTTGACTTTTTTCAAAGTGCGGAAATGTCATATAAATCGACATATTAGACCATAATACACCTTAAAATAGCAATAAAAGAGAGTTTACGTTAAGTCAAGAAATAAGAATTTTTACTCTCTAGTGAGCGTAAAATCGTGTTTTATTGACTTTTTTCAAAGTGCGGAAAAGTCATATAAATGGACATATAAGACCATAATACACCGTTAAATAGCACTTAAAGTGAGTTTCCGACATGTCATGAAATAAGAAATTTTACTCTCTGGTGAGCGAAAAATCGTGTTTTCTTGACTTTTTTCAAAGTGTGGAAAAGTCATATAAATGGACATATCGGACCATAATACACCTTAAAATAGCAATAAAACTGAGTTTACGTTAAGTCAAGAAATAAAACATTTTACTCTCTAGTGAGCGAAAAATCGTGTTTTCTTGACTTTATTCAAAGTGCGGAAAATGCATACAAATGGACATATCACACCATAATACACCTTAAAATAGCAATAAAAGAGAGTTTACGTTAAGTCAAGAAATAAGAACTTTTACTCTCTAGTGAGCGTAAAATCGTGTTTTCTTGACTTTTTTTTAAAGTGCGGAAACGTCATATAAATCGACATATCGGACCATAATACACCTTAAAATAGCAATAAAACTGAGTTTACGTTAAGTCAAGAAATAAAACATTTTACTCTCTAGTGAGCGAAAAATCGTGTTTTCTTGACTTTTTTCAAAGTGCGGAAAAGTCATACAAATGGACATATCACACCATAATACACCTTAAAATAGCAATAAAAGAGAGTTTACGTTAATTCAAGAAATAAGAACTTTTACTCTCTAGTGAGCGTAAAATCGTGTTTTCTTGACTTTTTTTAAAAGTGCGGAAAAGTCATATAAATCGACATATCGGACCATAATACACCTTAAAATAGCAATAAAACTGAGTTTACGTTAAGTCAAGAAATAAAACATTTTACTCTCTAGTGAGCGAAAAATCGTGTTTTCTTGACTTTTTTCAAAGTGCGGAAAATGCATATAAATGGACATATCACACCATAATATACCTTTAAATAGCAATAAAAGTGAGTTTCCGACAAGTCATGAAATAAGAATTTTTACTCTCTGGTGAGCGAAAAATCGTGTTTTCTTGCCTTTTTTCAAAGTGCGGAAAAGTCATATAAATGGACATATCGGACCATAATACACCTTAAAATAGCAATAAAACTGAGTTTACGTTAAGTCAAGAAATAAAACATTTTACTCTCTAGTGAGCGAAAAATCGTGTTTTCTTGACTTTTTTCAAAGTGCGGAAAATGCATATAAATGGACATATCACACCATAATATACCTTTAAATAGCAATAAAAGTGAGTTTCCGACAAGTCATGAAATAAGAATTTTTACTCTCTAGTGAGCGAAAAATGGTGTTTTCTTGACTTTTTTCAAAGTGCTGAAAAGTCATATAAATGGACATATCACACCATAATTCACCTTAAAATAATAATAAAAGTGAGTTTCCGACAAGTCATGAAATAAGAAATTTTACTCTCAAGTGAGCGAAAAATCATGTTATCTTGACTTTTTCAAAGTGCGGAAAAGTCATATAAATCGACATATTAGACCATAATACACCTTAAAATAGCATTAAAAGAGAGTTTACGTTAAGTCAAGAAATAAGAATTTTTACTCTCTAGTGAGCGTAAAATCGTGTTTTATTGACTTTTTTCAAAGTGCGGAAAAGTCATATAAATGGACATATAAGACCATAATACACCGTTAAATAGCACTTAAAGTGAGTTTCCGACATGTCATGAAATAAGAATTTTTACTCTCTGGTGAGCGAAAAATCGTGTTTTCTTGACTTTTTTCAAAGTGCGGAAAAGTCATATAAATGGACATATCGGACCATAATACACCTTAAAATAGCAATAAAACTGAGTGTACGTTAAGTCAAGAAATAAAACATTTTACTCTCTAGTGAGCGAAAAATCGTGTTTTCTTGACTTTTTTCAAAGTGCGGA
The DNA here is from genome assembly GCA_030765065.1 of Deroplatys truncata. NCBI lineage: Eukaryota > Metazoa > Arthropoda > Insecta > Mantodea > Mantidae > Deroplatys > Deroplatys truncata. The sequence continues at coordinate 75,018 of JAUKNL010000259.1, forward strand.
AAATGCATACAAATGGACATATCACACCATAATACACCTTAAAATAGCAATAAAAGAGAGTTTACGTTAAGTCAAGAAATAAGAACTTTTACTCTCTAGTGAGCGTAAAATCGTGTTTTCTTGACTTTTTTTAAAGTGCGGAAAAGTCATATAAATCGACATATCGGACCATAATACACCTTAAAATAGCAATAAAACTGAGTTTACGTTAAGTCAAGAAATAAAACATTTTACTCTCTAGTGAGCGAAAAATCGTGTTTTCTTGACTTTTTTCAAAGTGCGGAAAATGCATATAAACGGACATATCACACCATAATACACCTTAAAATAGCAATAAAAGAGAGTTTACGTTAAGTCAAGAAATAAGAACTTTTACTCTCTAGTGAGCGTAAAATCGTGTTTTCTTGACTTTTTAAAAGTGCGGAAAAGTCATAAATCGACATATCGGACCAAAATACACCTTAAAATAGCAATAAAACTGAGTTTACGTTAAGTCAAGAAATAAAACATTTTACTCTCTAGTGAGCGAAAAATCGTGTTTTCTTGACTTTTTTCAAAGTGCGGAAAATGCATATAAATGGACATATCACACCATAATACACCTTAAAATAGCAATAAAACTGAGTTTACCTTAAGTCAAGAAATAAAACATTTTACTCTCTAGTGAGCGAAAAATCGTGTTTTCTTGACTTTTTTCAAAGTGCGGAAAATGCATATAAACGGACATATCACACCATAATACACCTTAAAATAGCAATAAAAGAGAGTTTACGTTAAGTCAAGAAATAAGAACTTTTACTCTCTAGTGAGCGTAAAATCGTGTTTTCTTGACTTTTTTTAAAATTGCGGAAACGTCATATAAATCGACATATCGGACCATAATACACATTAAAATAGCAATAAAACTGAGTTTACGTTAAGTCAAGAAATAAAACATTTTACTCTCTAGTGAGCGAAAAATCGTGTTTTCTTGACTTTTTTCAAAGTGCGGAAAATGCATATAAATGGACATATCACACCATAATATACCTTTAAATAGCACCCAAAGTGAGTTTCCGAAAAGTCATGAAATAAGAATTTTTACTCTCTAGTGAGCGAAAAATGGTGTTTTCTTGACTTTTTTCAAAGTGCTGAAAAGTCATATAAATGGACACTTCACACCATAATTCACCTTAAAATAATAATAAAAGTGAGTTTCCGACAAGTCATGAAATAACAAATTTTACTCTCAAGTGAGCGAAAAATCATGTTATCTTGACTTTTTTCAAAGTGCGGAAATGTCATATAAATCGACATATTAGACCACAATACACCTTAAAATAGCAATAAAAGAGAGTTTACGTTAAGTCAAGAAATAAGAATTTTTACTCTCTAGTGAGCGTAAAATCGTGTTTTATTGACTTTTTTCAAAGTGCGGAAAAGTCATATAAATGGACATATAAGACCATAATACACCGTTAAATAGCACTTAAAGTGAGTTTCCGACATGTCATGAAATAAGAAATTTTACTCTCTGGTGAGCGAAAAATCGTGTTTTCTTGACTTTTTTCAAAGTGCGGAAAAGTCATATAAATGGACATATCGGACCATAATACACCTTAAAATAGCAATAAAACTGAGTTTACGTTAAGTCAAGAAATAAAACATTTTACGCTCTAGTGAGCGAAAAAATCGTGTTTTCTTGACTTTTTTCAAAGTGCGGAAAATGCATACAAATGGACATATTACACCATAATACACCTTAAAATAGCAATAAAAGAGAGTTTACGTTAAGTCAAGAAATAAGAACTTTTACTCTCTAGTGAGCGTAAAATCGTGTTTTCTTGACTTTTTTTAAAAGTGCGGAAAAGTCATATAAATCGACATATCGGACCATAATACACCTTAAAATAGCAATAAAACTGAGTTTACGTTAAGTCAAGAAATAAAACATTTTACTCTCTAGTGAGCGAAAAATCGTGTTCTCTTGACTTTTTTCAAAGTGCGGAAAATGCATATAAATGGACATATCACACCATAATACACCTTTAAATAGCAATAAAAGTGAGTTTCCGACAAGTCATGAAATAAGAATTTTTACTCTCTGGTGAGCGAAAAATCGTGTTTTCTTCTCTTTTTTCAAAGTGCGGAAAAGTCATATAAATCGACATATTAGACCATAATACACCTTAAAATAGCAATAAAAGAGAGTTTACGTTAAGTCAAGAAATGAGAATTTTTACTCTCTAGTGAGCGTAAAATCATGTTTTCTTGACTTTTTTCAAAGTGCTGAAAAGTCATATAAAATGAAATATCACACCATAGTTCACCTTAAAATAGTAATAAAAGTGAGTTTCCGACAAGTCATGAAATAAGAATTTTTACTCTCTGGTGAGCGAAAAATCGTGTTTTCTTGACTTTTTTCAAAGTGCGGAAAAGTCATATAAATGGACATATTAGACCATAATACACCTTAAAATAGCAATAAAAGAGAGTTTACGTTAAGTCAAGAAATAAGAACTTTTACTCTCTGGTGAGCGAAAAATCGTGTTTTTTGACTTTTCTCAAAGTGCGGAAAAGTCATATAAATGGACATATAAGACCATAATACACCGTTAAATAGCACTTAAAGTGAGTTTCCGACATGTCATGAAATAAGAATTCTTACTCTCTAGGTGAGCGAAAAATCGTGTTTTATTGACTTTTTTCAAAGTGCGGAAAAGTCATATAAATGGACATATAAGACCATAATACACCGTTAAATAGCACTTAAAGTGAGTTTCCGACATGTCATGAAATAAGAAATTTTACTCTCTGGTGAGCGAAAAATGGTGTTTTCTTGACTTTTTTCAAAGTGCTGAAAAGTCATATAAATGGACATATCACACCATAATTCACCTTAAAATAATAATAAAAGTGAGTTTCCGACAAGTCATGAAATAAGAAATTTTACTCTCAAGTGAGCGAAAAATCATGTTATCTTGACTTTTTTCAAAGTGCGGAAAAGTCATATAAATCGACATATTAGACCATAATACACCTTAAAATAGCATTAAAAGAGAGTTTACGTTAAGTCAAGAAATAAGAATTTTTACTCTCTAGTGAGCGTAAAATCGTTGTTTTATTGACTTTTTTCAAAGTGCGGAAAAGTCATATAAATGGACATATAAGACCATAATACACCGTTAAATAGCACTTAAAGTGAGTTTCAGACATGTCATGAAATAAGAATTTTTACTCTCTGGTGAGCGAAAAATCGTGTTTTCTTGACTTTTTTCAAAGTGCGGAAAAGTCATATAAATGGACATATCGGACCATAATACACCTTAAAATAGCAATAAAACTGAGTGTACGTTAAGTCAAGAAATAAAACATTTTACTCTCTGGTGAGCGAAAAATCGTGTTTTCTTGACTTTTTTCGAAGTGCGGAAAAGTCATATAAATGGACATATCACACCATAATACACCTTAAAATAGCAATAAAACTGAGTTTACGTTAAGTCAAGAAATAAAACATTTTACTCTCTAGTGAGCGAAAAATCGTGTTTTCTTGACTTTTTTCAAAGTGCGGAAAATGCATACAAATGGACATATCACACCATAATACACCTTAAAATAGCAATAAAAGAGAGTTTACGTTAAGTCAAGAAATAAGAACTTTTACTCTCTAGTGAGCGTAAAATCGTGTTTTCTTGACTTTTTTTAAAAGTGCGGAAAAGTCATATAAAATCGACATATCGGACCATAATACACCTAAAATAGCAATAAAACTGAGTTTACGTTAAGTCAAGAAATAAAACATTTTACTCCCTAGTGAGCGAAAAATCGTGTTTTCTTGACTTTTTTCAAAGTGCGGAAAATGCATATAAACGGACATATCACACAATAATACACCTTAAAATAGCAATAAAAGAGAGTTTACGTTAAGTCAAGAAATAAGAACTTTTACTCTCTAGTGAGCGTAAAATCGTGTTTTCTTGACTTTTTTTAAAAGTGCGGAAAAGTCATATAAATCGACATATCGGACCATAATACACCTTAAAATAGCAATAAAACTGAGTTTACGTTAAGTCAAGAAATAAAACATTTTACTCTCTAGTGAGCGAAAAATCGTGTTTTCTTGACTTTTTTCAAAGTGCGGAAAATGCATATAAACGGACATATCACACCATAATACACCTCAAAATAGCAATAAAAGAGAGTTTACGTTAAGTCAAGAAATAAGAACTTTTACTCTCTAGTGAGCGTAAAATCGTGTTTTCTTGACTTTTTTTAAAAGTGCGGAAAAGTCAAATAAATCGACATATCGGACCATAATACACCTTAAAATAGCAATAAAACTGAGTTTACGTTAAGTCAAGAAATAAAACATTTTACTCTCTAGTGAGCGAAAAATCGTGTTTTCTTGACTTTTTTCAAAGTGCGGAAAATGCATATAAATGGACATATCACACCATAATACACCTTTAAATAGCAATAAAAGTGAGTTTCTGACAAGTCATGAAATAAGAAATTTTACTCTCAAGTGAGCGAAAAATCATGTTATCTTGACTTTTTTCAAAGTGCGGAAATGTCATATAAATCGACATATTAGACCATAATACACCTTAAAATAGCAATAAAAGAGAGTTTACGTTAAGTCAAGAAATAAGAATTTTTACTCTCTAGTGAGCGTAAAATCGTGTTTTATTGACTTTTTTCAAAGTGCGGAAAAGTCATATAAATGGACATATAAGACCATAATACACCGTTAAATAGCACTTAAAGTGAGTTTCCGACATGTCATGAAATAAGAAATTTTACTCTCTGGTGAGCGAAAAATCGTGTTTTCTTGACTTTTTTCAAAGTGTGGAAAAGTCATATAAATGGACATATCGGACCATAATACACCTTAAAATAGCAATAAAACTGAGTTTACGTTAAGTCAAGAAATAAAACATTTTACTCTCTAGTGAGCGAAAAATCGTGTTTTCTTGACTTTATTCAAAGTGCGGAAAATGCATACAAATGGACATATCACACCATAATACACCTTAAAATAGCAATAAAAGAGAGTTTACGTTAAGTCAAGAAATAAGAACTTTTACTCTCTAGTGAGCGTAAAATCGTGTTTTCTTGACTTTTTTTTAAAGTGCGGAAACGTCATATAAATCGACATATCGGACCATAATACACCTTAAAATAGCAATAAAACTGAGTTTACGTTAAGTCAAGAAATAAAACATTTTACTCTCTAGTGAGCGAAAAATCGTGTTTTCTTGACTTTTTTCAAAGTGCGGAAAAGTCATACAAATGGACATATCACACCATAATACACCTTAAAATAGCAATAAAAGAGAGTTTACGTTAAGTCAAGAAATAAGAACTTTTACTCTCTAGTGAGCGTAAAATCGTGTTTTCTTGACTTTTTTTAAAGTGCGGAAAAGTCATATAAATCGACATATCGGACCATAATACACCTTAAAATAGCAATAAAACTGAGTTTACGTTAAGTCAAGAAATAAAACATTTTACTCTCTAGTGAGCGAAAAATCGTGTTTTCTTGACTTTTTTCAAAGTGCGGAAAATGCATATAAATGGACATATCACACCATAATATACCTTTAAATAGCAATAAAAGTGAGTTTTCCGACAAGTCATGAAATAAGAATTTTTACTCTCTGGTGAGCGAAAAATCGTGTTTTCTTGCCTTTTTTCAAAGTGCGGAAAAGTCATATAAATGGACATATCGGACCATAATACACCTTAAAATAGCAATAAAACTGAGTTTACGTTAAGTCAAGAAATAAAACATTTTACTCTCTAGTGAGCGAAAAATCGTGTTTTCTTGACTTTTTCAAAGTGCGGAAAATGCATATAAATGGACATATCACACCATAATATACCTTTAAATAGCAATAAAAGTGAGTTTCCGACAAGTCATGAAATAAGAATTTTTACTCTCTAGTGAGCGAAAAATGGTGTTTTCTTGACTTTTTTCAAAGTGCTGAAAAGTCATATAAATGGACATATCACACCATAATTCACCTTAAAATAATAATAAAAGTGAGTTTCCGACAAGTCATGAAATAAGAAATTTTACTCTCAAGTGAGCGAAAAATCATGTTATCTTGACTTTTTCAAAGTGCGGAAAAGTCATATAAATCGACATATTAGACCATAATACACCTTAAAATAGCATTAAAAGAGAGTTTACGTTAAGTCAAGAAATAAGAATTTTTACTCTCTAGTGAGCGTAAAATCGTGTTTTATTGACTTTTTTCAAAGTGCGGAAAAGTCATATAAAATGGACATATAAGACCATAATACACCGTTAAATAGCACTTAAAGTGAGTTTCCGACATGTCATGAAATAAGAATTTTTACTCTCTGGTGAGCGAAAAATCGTGTTTTCTTGACTTTTTTCAAAGTGCGGAAAAGTCATATAAATGGACATATCGGACCATAATACACCTTAAAATAGCAATAAAACTGAGTGTACGTTAAGTCAAGAAATAAAACATTTTACTCTCTAGTGAGCGAAAAATCGTGTTTTCTTGACTTTTTTCAAAGTGCGGAAAATGCATACAAATGGACATATCACACCATAATACACCTTAAAATAGCAATAAAAGAGAGTTTACGTTAAGTCAAGAAATAAGAACTTTTACTCTCTAGTGAGCGTAAAATCGTGTTTTCTTGACTTTTTTTAAAAGTGCGGAAAAGTCATATAAATCGACATATCGGACCATAATACACCTTAAAATAGCAATAAAACTGAGTTTACGTTAAGTCAAGAAATAAAACATTTTACTCTCTAGTGAGCGAAAAATCGTGTTTTCTTGACTTTTTCAAAGTGCGGAAAATGCATATAAACGGACATATCACACCATAATACACCTTAAAATAGCAATAAAAGAGAGTTTACGTTAAGTCAAGAAATAAGAACTTTTACTCTCTAGTGAGCGTAAAATCGTGTTTTCTTGACTTTTTTAAAAGTGCGGAAAAGTCATAAATCGACATATCGGACCAAAATACACCTTAAAATAGCAATAAAACTGAGTTTACGTTAAGTCAAGAAATAAAACATTTTACTCTCTAGTGAGCGAAAAATCGTGTTTTCTTGACTTTTTTCAAAGTGCGGAAAATGCATATAAATGGACATATCACACCATAATACACCTTAAAATAGCAATAAAACTGAGTTTACCTTAAGTCAAGAAATAAAACATTTTACTCTCTAGTGAGCGAAAAATCGTGTTTTCTTGACTTTTTTCAAAGTGCGGAAAATGCATATAAACGGACATATCACACCATAATACACCTTAAAATAGCAATAAAAGAGAGTTTACGTTAAGTCAAGAAATAAGAACTTTTACTCTCTAGTGAGCGTAAAATCGTGTTTTCTTGACTTTTTTTAAAATTGCGGAAACGTCATATAAATCGACATATCGGACCATAATACACATTAAAATAGCAATAAAACTGAGTTTACGTTAAGTCAAGAAATAAAACATTTTACTCTCTAGTGAGCGAAAAATCGTGTTTTCTTGACTTTCTTCAAAGTGCGGAAAATGCATATAAATGGACATATCACACCATAATACAGCTTTAAATAGCAATAAAAGTGAGTTTCCGACAAGTCATGAAATAAGAATTTTTACTCTCTGGTGAGCGAAAAATCGTGTTTTCTTCTCTTTTTTCAAAGTGCGGAAAAGTCATATAAATCGACATATTAGACCATAAGACACCTTAAAATAGCAATAAAAGAGAGTTTACGTTAAGTCAAGAAATGAGAATTTTTACTCTCTAGTGAGCGTAAAATCATGTTTTCTTGACTTTTTTCAAAGTGCTGAAAAGTCATATAAAATGAAATATCACACCATAGTTCACCTTAAAATAGAATTAAAAGTGAGTTTCCGACAAGTCATGAAATAAGAAATTTTACTCTCAAGAGAGCGAAAAATCATGTTATCTTGACTTTTTTCAAAGTGCGGAAATGTCATATAAATCGACATATTAGACCATAATACACCTTAAAATAGCAATAAAAGAGAGTTTACGTTAAGTCAAGAAATAAGAATTTTTACTCTCTAGTGAGCGTAAAATCGTGTTTTATTGACTTTTTTCAAAGTGCGGAAAAGTCATATAAATGGACATATAAGACCATAATACACCGTTAAATAGCACTTAAAGTGAGTTTCCGACATGTCATGAAATAAGAAATTTTACTCTCTGGTGAGCGAAAAATCGTGTTTTCTTGACTTTTTTCAAAGTGCGGAAAAGTCATATAAATGGACATATCGGATCATAATACACCTTAAAATAGCAATAAAACTGAGTTTACGTTAAGTCAAGAAATAAAACATTTTACTCTCTAGTGAGCGAAAAATCGTGTTTTCTTGACTTTTTTCAAAGTGCGGAAAATGCATACAAATGGACATATCACACCATAATACACCTTAAAATAGCAATAAAAGAGAGTTTACGTTAAGTCAAGAAATAAGAACTTTTACTCTCTAGTGAGCGTAAAATCGTGTTTTCTTGACTTTTTTTAAAAGTGCGGAAAAGTCATATAAATCGACATATCGGACCATAATACACCTTAAAATAGCAATAAAACTGAGTTTACGTTAAGTCAAGAAATAAAACATTTTACTCTCTAGTGAGCGAAAAATCGTGTTTTCTTGACTTTTTTCAAAGTGCGGAAAATGCATATAAATGGACATATCACACCAGAATACACCTTTAAATAGCAATAAAAGTGAGTTTCCGACAAGTCATGAAATAAGAATTTTTACTCTCTGGTGAGCGAAAAATCGTGTTTTCTTCTCTTTTTTCAAAGTGCGGAAAAGTCATATAAATGGACATATCGGACCATAATACACCTTAAAATAGCAATAAAACTGAGTTTACGTTAAGTCAAGAAATAAAACATTTTACTCTCTAGTGAGCGAAAAATCGTGTTTTCTTGACTTTTTTCAAAGTGCGGAAAATGCATATAAATGGACATATCACACCATAATATACCTTTATTAAATAGCAATAAAAGTGAGTTTCCGACAAGTCATGAAATAAGAATTTTTACTCTCTAGTGAGCGAAAAATGGTGTTTTCTTGACTTTTTTCAAAGTGCTGAAAAGTCATATAAATGGACATATCACACCATAATTCACCTTAAAATAATAATAAAAGTGAGTTTCCGACAAGTCATGAAATAAGAAATTTTACTCTCAAGTGAGCGAAAAATCATGTTATCTTGACTTTTTTCAAAGTGCGGAAAAGTCATATAAATCGACATATTAGACCATAATACACCTTAAAATAGCATTAAAAGAGAGTTTACGTTAAGTCAAGAAATAAGAATTTTTACTCTCTAGTGAGCGTAAAATCGTGTTTTATTGACTTTTTTCAAAGTGCGGAAAAGTCATATAAATGGACATATAAGACCATAATACACCGTTAAATAGCACTTAAAGTGAGTTTCCGACATGTCATGAAATAAGAATTTTTACTCTCTGGTGAGCGAAAAATCGTGTTTTCTTGACTTTTTTCAAAGTGCGGAAAAGTCATATAAATGGACATATCGGACCATAATACACCTTAAAATAGCAATAAAACTGAGTGTACGTTAAGTCAAGAAATAAAACATTTTACTCTCTAGTGAGCGAAAAATCGTGTTTTCTTGACTTTTTTCAAAGTGCGGAAAATGCATACAAATGGACATATCACACCATAATACACCTTAAAATAGCAATAAAAGAGAGTTTACGTTAAGTCAAGAAATAAGAACTTTTACTCTCTAGTTAGCGTAAAATCGTGTTTTCTTGACTTTTTTTTAAAAGTGCGGAAAAGTCATATAAATCGACATATCGGACCATAATACACCTTAAAATAGCAATAAAACTGAGTTTACGTTAAGTCAAGAAATAAAACATTTTACTCTCTAGTGAGCGAAAAATCTTGTTTTCTTGACTTTTTTCAAAGTGCGGAAAATGCATATAAACGGACATATCACACCATAATACACCTTAAAATAGCAATAAAAGAGAGTTTACGTTAAGTCAAGAAATAAGAACTTTTACTCTCTAGTGAGCGTAAAATCGTGTTTTCTTGAATTTTTTAAAAGTGCGGAAAAGTCATAAATCGACATATCGGACCAAAATACACCTTAAAATAGCAATAAAACTGAGTTTACGTTAAGTCAAGAAATAAAACATTTTACTCTCTAGTGAGCGAAAAATCGTGTTTTCTTGACTTTTTTCAAAGTGCGGAAAATGCATATAAATGGACATATCACACCATAATACACCTTAAAATAGCAATAAAACTGAGTTTACGTTAAGTCAAGAAATAAAACATTTTACTCTCTAGTGAGCGAAAAATCGTGTTTTCTTGACTTTTTTCAAAGTGCGGAAAATGCATATAAACGGACATATCAAACCATAATACACCTTAAAATAGCAATAAAAGAGAGTTTACGTTAAGTCAAGAAATAAGAACTTTTACTCTCTAGTGAGCGTAAAATCGTGTTTTCTTGACTTTTTTTAAAATTGCGGAAACGTCATATAAATCGATATATCGGACCATAATACACATTAAAATAGCAATAAAACTGAGTTTACGTTAAGTCAAGAAATAAAACATTTTACTCTCTAGTGAGCGAAAAATCGTGTTTTCTTGACTTTCTTCAAAGTGCGGAAAATGCATATAAATGGACATATCACACCATAATACAGCTTTAAATAGCAATAAAAGTGAGTTTCCGACAAGTCATGAAATAAGAATTTTTACTCTCTGGTGAGCGAAAAATCGTGTTTTCTTCTCTTTTTTCAAAGTGCGGAAAAGTCATATAAATCGACATATTAGACCATAATACACCTTAAAATAGCAATAAAAGAGAGTTTACGTTAAGTCAAGAAATGAGAATTTTTACTCTCTAGTGAGCGTAAAATCATGTTTTCTTGACTTTTTTCAAAGTGCTGAAAAGTCATATAAATGGACATATATACACCTTTAAATAGCACTTAAAGTGAGTTTCCGACAAGTCATGAAATAAGACTTTTTACTCTCTAGTGAGCGAAAAATCTTGTTTTCTTGACTTTTTTCATAGTGCGGAAAATGCATATAAATGGACATATCACACCATAATATACCTTTAAATAGCACCCAAAGTGAGTTTCCGAAAAGTCATGAAATAAGAATTTTTACTCTCTAGTGAGCGAAAAATGGTGTTTTCTTGACTTTTTTCAAAGTGCTGAAAAGTCATATAAATGGACATATCACACCATAATTCACCTTAAAATAATAATAAAAGTGAGTTTCCGACAAGTCATGAAATAAGAAATTTTACTCTCAAGTGAGCGAAAAATCATGTTATCTTGACTTTTTTCAAAGTGCGGAAAATGCATATAAATGGACATATCACACCTTAATACACCTTTAAATAGCAATAAAAGTGAGTTTCCGACAAGTCATGAAATAAGAATTTTTACTCTCTGGTGAGCGAAAAATCGTGTTTTCTTCTCTTTTTTCAAAGTGCGGAAAAGTCATATAAATCGACATATTAGACCATAATACACCTTAAAATAGCAATAAAAGAGAGTTTACGTTAAGTCAAGAAATGAGAATTTTTACTCTCTAGTGAGCGTAAAATCATGTTTTCTTGACTTTTTTCAAAGTGCTGAAAAGTCATATAAATGGACATATATACACCTTTAAATAGCACTTAAAGTGAGTTTCCGACAAGTCATGAAATAAGACTTTTTACTCTCTAGTGAGCGAAAAATCTTGTTTTCTTGACTTTTTTCAAAGTGCGGAAAATGCATATAAATGGACATATCACACCATAATATACCTTTAAATAGCACCCAAAGTGAGTTTCGGAAAAGTCATGAAATAAGAATTTTTACTCTCTAGTGAGCGAAAAATGGTGTTTTCTTGACTTTTTTCAAAGTGCTGAAAAGTCATATAAATGGACATATCACACCATAATTCACCTTAAAATAATAATAAAAGTGAGTTTCCGACAAGTCATGAAATAAGAAATTTTACTCTCAAGTGAGCGAAAAATCATGTTATCTTGACTTTTTTCAAAGTGCGGAAAAGTCATATAAATCGACATATTAGACCATAATACACCTTAAAATAGCATTAAAAGAGAGTTTACGTTAAGTCAAGAAATAAGAATTTTTACTCTCTAGTGAGCGTAAAATCGTGTTTTATTGACTTTTTTCAAAGTGCGGAAAAGTCATATAAATGGACATATAAGACCATAATACACCGTTAAATAGCACTTAAAGTGAGTTTCAGACATGTCATGAAATAAGAATTTTTACTCTCTGGTGAGCGAAAAATCGTGTTTTCTTGACTTTTTTCAAAGTGCGGAAAAGTCATATAAATGGACATATCGGACCATAATACACCTTAAAATAGCAATAAAACTGAGTGTACGTTAAGTCAAGAAATAAAACATTTTACTCTCTGGTGAGCGAAAAATCGTGTTTTCTTGACTTTTTTCGAAGTGCGGAAAAGTCATATAAATGGACATTTCACACCATAATACACCTTAAAATAGCAATAAAACTGAGTTTACGTTAAGTCAAGAAATAAAACATTTTACTCCCTAGTGAGCGAAAAATCGTGTTTTCTTGACTTTTTTCAAAGTGCGGAAAATGCATATAAACGGACATATCACACAATAATACACCTTAAAATAGCAATAAAAGAGAGTTTACGTTAAGTCAAGAAATAAGAACTTTTACTCTCTAGTGAGCGTAAAATCGTGTTTTCTTGACTTTTTTTAAAAGTGCGGAAAAGTCATATAAATCGACATATCGGACCATAATACACCTTAAAATAGCAATAAAACTGAGTTTACGTTAAGTCAAGAAATAAAACATTTTACTCTCTAGTGAGCGAAAAATCGTGTTTTCTTGACTTTTTTCAAAGTGCGGAAAATGCATATAAACGGACATATCACACCATAATACACCTCAAAATAGCAATAAAAGAGAGTTTACGTTAAGTCAAGAAATAAGAACTTTTACTCTCTAGTGAGCGTAAAATCGTGTTTTCTTGACTTTTTTTAAAAGTGCGGAAAAGTCAAATAAATCGACATATCGGACCATAATACACCTTAAAATAGCAATAAAACTGAGTTTACGTTAAGTCAAGAAATAAAACATTTTACTCTCTAGTGAGCGAAAAATCGTGTTTTCTTGACTTTTTTCAAAGTGCGGAAAATGCATATAAATGGACATATCACACCATAATACACCTTTAAATAGCAATAAAAGTGAGTTTCTGACAAGTCATGAAATAAGAAATTTTACTCTCAAGTGAGCGAAAAATCATGTTATCTTGACTTTTTTCAAAGTGCGGAAATGTCATATAAATCGACATATTAGACCATAATACACCTTAAAATAGCAATAAAAGAGAGTTTACGTTAAGTCAAGAAATAAGAATTTTTACTCTCTAGTGAGCGTAAAATCGTGTTTTATTGACTTTTTTCAAAGTGCGGAAAAGTCATATAAATGGACATATAAGACCATAATACACCGTTAAATAGCACTTAAAGTGAGTTTCCGACATGTCATGAAATAAGAAATTTTACTCTCTGGTGAGCGAAAAATCGTGTTTTCTTGACTTTTTTCAAAGTGTGGAAAAGTCATATAAATGGACATATCGGACCATAATACACCTTAAAATAGCAATAAAACTGAGTTTACGTTAAGTCAAGAAATAAAACATTTTACTCTCTAGTGAGCGAAAAATCGTGTTTTCTTGACTTTATTCAAAGTGCGGAAAATGCATACAAATGGACATATCACACCATAATACACCTTAAAATAGCAATAAAAGAGAGTTTACGTTAAGTCAAGAAATAAGAACTTTTACTCTCTAGTGAGCGTAAAATCGTGTTTTCTTGACTTTTTTTTTAAAGTGCGGAAACGTCATATAAATCGACATATCGGACCATAATACACCTTAAAATAGCAATAAAACTGAGTTTACGTTAAGTCAAGAAATAAAACATTTTACTCTCTAGTGAGCGAAAAATCGTGTTTTCTTGACTTTTTTCAAAGTGCGGAAAAGTCATACAAATGGACATATCACACCATAATACACCTTAAAATAGCAATAAAAGAGAGTTTACGTTAAGTCAAGAAATAAGAACTTTTACTCTCTAGTGAGCGTAAAATCGTGTTTTCTTGACTTTTTTTAAAAGTGCGGAAAAGTCATATAAATCGACATATCGGACCATAATACACCTTAAAATAGCAATAAAACTGAGTTTACGTTAAGTCAAGAAATAAAACATTTTACTCTCTAGTGAGCGAAAAATCGTGTTTTCTTGACTTTTTTCAAAGTGCGGAAAATGCATATAAATGGACATATCACACCATAATATACCTTTAAATAGCAATAAAAGTGAGTTTCCGACAAGTCATGAAATAAGAATTTTTACTCTCTGGTGAGCGAAAAATCGTGTTTTCTTGCCTTTTTTCAAAGTGCGGAAAAGTCATATAAATGGACATATCGGACCATAGTACACCTTAAAATAGCAATAAAACTGAGTTTACGTTAAGTCAAGAAATAAAACATTTTACTCTCTAGTGAGCGAAAAATCGTGTTTTCTTGACTTTTTTCAAAGTGCGGAAAATGCATATAAATGGACATATCACACCATAATATACCTTTAAATAGCAATAAAAGTGAGTTTCCGACAAGTCATGAAATAAGAATTTTTACTCTCTAGTGAGCGAAAAATGGTGTTTTCTTGACTTTTTTCAAAGTGCTGAAAAGTCATATAAATGGACATATCACACCATAATTCACCTTAAAATAATAATAAAAGTGAGTTTCCGACAAGTCATGAAATAAGAAATTTTACTCTCAAGTGAGCGAAAAATCATGTTATCTTGACTTTTTCAAAGTGCGGAAAAGTCATATAAATCGACATATTAGACCATAATACACCTTAAAATAGCATTAAAAGAGAGTTTACGTTAAGTCAAGAAATAAGAATTTTTACTCTCTAGTGAGCGTAAAATCGTGTTTTATTGACTTTTTTCAAAGTGCGGAAAAGTCATATAAATGGACATATAAGACCATAATACACCGTTAAATAGCACTTAAAGTGAGTTTCCGACATGTCATGAAATAAGAATTTTTACTCTCTGGTGAGCGAAAAATCGTGTTTTCTTGACTTTTTTCAAAGTGCGGAAAAGTCATATAAATGGACATATCGGACCATAATACACCTTAAAATAGCAATAAAACTGAGTGTACGTTAAGTCAAGAAATAAAACATTTTACTCTCTAGTGAGCGAAAAATCGTGTTTTCTTGACTTTTTTCAAAGTGCGGAAAATGCATACAAATGGACATATCACACCATAATACACCTTAAAATAGCAATAAAAGAGAGATTACGTTAAGTCAAGAAATAAGAACTTTTACTCTCTAGTGAGCGTAAAATCGTGTTTTCTTGACTTTTTTTAAAAGTGCGGAAAAGTCATATAAATCGACATATCGGACCATAATACACCTTAAAATAGCAATAAAACTGAGTTTACGTTAAGTCAAGAAATAAAACATTTTACTCTCTAGTGAGCGAAAAATCGTGTTTTCTTGACTTTTTTCAAAGTGCGGAAAATGCATATAAACGGACATATCACACCATAATACACCTTAAAATAGCAATAAAAGAGAGTTTACGTTAAGTCAAGAAATAAGAACTTTTACTCTCTAGTGAGCGTAAAATCGTGTTTTCTTGACTTTTTTAAAAGTGCGGAAAAGTCATAAATCGACATATCGGACCAAATACACCTTAAAATAGCAATAAAACTGAGTTTACGTTAAGTCAAGAAATAAAACATTTTACTCTCTAGTGAGCGAAAAATCGTGTTTTCTTGACTTTTTTCAAAGTGCGGAAAATGCATATAAATGGACATATCACACCATAATACACCTTAAAATAGCAATAAAACTGAGTTTACGTTAAGTCAAGAAATAAAACATTTTACTCTCTAGTGAGCGAAAAATCGTGTTTTCTTGACTTTTTTCAAAGTGCGGAAAATGCATATAAACGGACATATCACACCATAATACACCTTAAAATAGCAATAAAAGAGAGTTTACGTTAAGTCAAGAAATAAGAACTTTTACTCTCTAGTGAGCGTAAAATCGTGTTTTCTTGACTTTTTTTAAAATTGCGGAAACGTCATATAAATTGACATATCGGACCATAATACACATTAAAATAGCAATAAAACTGAGTTTACGTTAAGTCAAGAAATAAAACATTTTACTCTCTAGTGAGCGAAAAATCGTGTTTTCTTGACTTTCTTCAAAGTGCGGAAAATGCATATAAATGGACATATCACACCATAATACAGCTTTAAATAGCAATAAAAGTGAGTTTCCGACAAGTCATGAAATAAGAATTTTTACTCTCTGGTGAGCGAAAAATCGTGTTTTCTTCTCTTTTTCAAAGTGCGGAAAAGTCATATAAATCGACATATTAGACCATAAGACACCTTAAAATAGCAATAAAAGAGAGTTTACGTTAAGTCAAGAAATGAGAATTTTTACTCTCTAGTGAGCGTAAAATCATGTTTTCTTGACTTTTTTCAAAGTGCTGAAAAGTCATATAAAATGAAATATCACACCATAGTTCACCTTAAAATAGAATTAAAAGTGAGTTTCCGACAAGTCATGAAATAAGAAATTTTACTCTCAAGTGAGCGAAAAATCATGTTATCTTGACTTTTTTCAAAGTGCGGAAATGTCATATAAATCGACATATTAGACCATAATACACCTTAAAATAGCAATAAAAGAGAGTTTACGTTAAGTCAAGAAATAAGAATTTTTACTCTCTAGTGAGCGTAAAATCGTGTTTTATTGACTTTTTTCAAAGTGCGGAAAAGTCATATAAATGGACATATAAGACCATAATACACCGTTAAATAGCACTTAAAGTGAGTTTCCGACATGTCATGAAATAAGAAATTTTACTCTCTGGTGAGCGAAAAATCGTGTTTTCTTGACTTTTTTCAAAGTGCGGAAAAGTCATATAAATGGACATATCGGATCATAATACACCTTAAAATAGCAATAAAACTGAGTTTACGTTAAGTCAAGAAATAAAACATTTTACTCTCTAGTGAGCGAAAAATCGTGTTTTCTTGACTTTTTTCAAAGTGCGGAAAATGCATACAAATGGACATATCACACCATAATACACCTTAAAATAGCAATAAAAGAGAGTTTACGTTAAGTCAAGAAATAAGAACTTTTACTCTCTAGTGAGCGTAAAATCGTGTTTTCTTGACTTTTTTTAAAAGTGCGGAAAAGTCATATAAATCGACATATCGGACCATAATACACCTTAAAATAGCAATAAAACTGAGTTTACGTTAAGTCAAGAAATAAAACATTTTACTCTCTAGTGAGCGAAAAATCGTGTTTTCTTGACTTTTTTCAAAGTGCGGAAAATGCATATAAATGGACATATCACACCATAATACACCTTTAAATAGCAATAAAAGTGAGTTTCCGACAAGTCATGAAATAAGAATTTTTACTCTCTGGTGAGCGAAAAATCGTGTTTTCTTCTCTTTTTTCAAAGTGCGGAAAAGTCATATAAATGGACATATCGGACCATAATACACCTTAAAATAGCAATAAAACTGAGTTTACGTTAAGTCAAGAAATAAAACATTTTACTCTCTAGTGAGCGAAAAATCGTGTTTTCTTGACTTTTTTCAAAGTGCGGAAAATGCATATAAATGGACATATCACACCATAATATACCTTTATTAAATAGCAATAAAAGTGAGTTTCCGACAAGTCATGAAATAAGAATTTTTACTCTCTAGTGAGCGAAAAATGGTGTTTTCTTGACTTTTTTCAAAGTGCTGAAAAGTCATATAAATGGACATATCACACCATAATTCACCTTAAAATAATAATAAAAGTGAGTTTCCGACAAGTCATGAAATAAGAAATTTTACTCTCAAGTGAGCGAAAAATCATGTTATCTTGACTTTTTTCAAAGTGCGGAAAAGTCATATAAATCGACATATTAGACCATAATACACCTTAAAATAGCATTAAAAGAGAGTTTACGTTAAGTCAAGAAATAAGAATTTTTACTCTCTAGTGAGCGTAAAATCGTGTTTTATTGACTTTTTTCAAAGTGCGGAAAAGTCATATAAATGGACATATAAGACCATAATACACCGTTAAATAGCACTTAAAGTGAGTTTCCGACATGTCATGAAATAAGAATTTTTACTCTCTGGTGAGCGAAAAATCGTGTTTTCTTGACTTTTTTCAAAGTGCGGAAAAGTCATATAAATGGACATATCGGACCATAATACACCTTAAAATAGCAATAAAACTGAGTGTACGTTAAGTCAAGAAATAAAACATTTTACTCTCTAGTGAGCGAAAAATCGTGTTTTCTTGACTTTTTTCAAAGTGCGGAAAATGCATACAAATGGACATATCACACCATAATACACCTTAAAATAGCAATAAAAGAGAGTTTACGTTAAGTCAAGAAATAAGAACTTTTACTCTCTAGTGAGCGTAAAATCGTGTTTTCTTGACTTTTTTTAAAAGTGCGGAAAAGTCATATAAATCGACATATCGGACCATAATACACCTTAAAATAGCAATAAAACTGAGTTTACGTTAAGTCAAGAAATAAAACATTTTACTCTCTAGTGAGCGAAAAATCGTGTTTTCTTGACTTTTTTCAAAGTGCGGAAAATGCATATAAACGGACATATCACACCATAATACACCTTAAAATAGCAATAAAAGAGAGTTTACGTTAAGTCAAGAAATAAGAACTTTTACTCTCTAGTGAGCGTAAAATCGTGTTTTCTTGAATTTTTTAAAAGTGCGGAAAAGTCATAAATCGACATATCGGACCAAAATACACCTTAAAATAGCAATAAAACTGAGTTTACGTTAAGTCAAGAAATAAAACATTTTACTCTCTAGTGAGCGAAAAATCGTGTTTTCTTGACTTTTTTCAAAGTGCGGAAAATGCATATAAATGGACATATCACACCATAATACACCTTAAAATAGCAATAAAACTGAGTTTACGTTAAGTCAAGAAATAAAACATTTTACTCTCTAGTGAGCGAAAAATCGTGTTTTCTTGACTTTTTTCAAAGTGCGGAAAATGCATATAAACGGACATATCAAACCATAATACACCTTAAAATAGCAATAAAAGAGAGTTTACGTTAAGTCAAGAAATAAGAACTTTTACTCTCTAGTGAGCGTAAAATCGTGTTTTCTTGACTTTTTTTAAAATTGCGGAAACGTCATATAAATCGATATATCGGACCATAATACACATTAAAATAGCAATAAAACTGAGTTTACGTTAAGTCAAGAAATAAAACATTTTACTCTCTAGTGAGCGAAAAATCGTGTTTTCTTGACTTTCTTCAAAGTGCGGAAAATGCATATAAATGGACATATCACACCATAATACAGCTTTAAATAGCAATAAAAGTGAGTTTCCGACAAGTCATGAAATAAGAATTTTTACTCTCTGGTGAGCGAAAAATCGTGTTTTCTTCTCTTTTTTCAAAGTGCGGAAAAGTCATATAAATCGACATATTAGACCATAATACACCTTAAAATAGCAATAAAAGAGAGTTTACGTTAAGTCAAGAAATGAGAATTTTTACTCTCTAGTGAGCGTAAAATCATGTTTTCTTGACTTTTTTCAAAGTGCTGAAAAGTCATATAAGTGGACATATATACACCTTTAAATAGCACTTAAAGTGAGTTTCCGACAAGTCATGAAATAAGACTTTTTACTCTCTAGTGAGCGAAAAATCTTGTTTTCTTGACTTTTTTCATAGTGCGGAAAATGCATATAAATGGACATATCACACCATAATATACCTTTAAATAGCACCCAAAGTGAGTTTCCGAAAAGTCATGAAATAAGAATTTTTACTCTCTAGTGAGCGAAAAATGGTGTTTTCTTGACTTTTTTCAAAGTGCTGAAAAGTCATATAAATGGACATATCACACCATAATTCACCTTAAAATAATAATAAAAGTGAGTTTCCGACAAGTCATGAAATAAGAAATTTTACTCTCAAGTGAGCGAAAAATCATGTTATCTTGACTTTTTTCAAAGTGCGGAAAATGCATATAAATGGACATATCACACCTTAATACACCTTTAAATAGCAATAAAAGTGAGTTTCCGACAAGTCATGAAATAAGAATTTTTACTCTCTGGTGAGCGAAAAATCGTGTTTTCTTCTCTTTTTTCAAAGTGCGGAAAAGTCATATAAATCGACATATTAGACCATAATACACCTTAAAATAGCAATAAAAGAGAGTTTACGTTAAGTCAAGAAATGAGAATTTTTACTCTCTAGTGAGCGTAAAATCATGTTTTCTTGACTTTTTTCAAAGTGCTGAAAAGTCATATAAATGGACATATATACACCTTTAAATAGCACTTAAAGTGAGTTTCCGACAAGTCATGATATAAGACTTTTTACTCTCTAGTGAGCGAAAAATCTTGTTTTCTTGACTTTTTTCAAAGTGCGGAAAATGCATATAAATGGACATATCACACCATAATATACCTTTAAATAGCACCCAAAGTGAGTTTCGGAAAAGTCATGAAATAAGAATTTTTACTCTCTAGTGAGCGAAAAATGGTGTTTTCTTGACTTTTTTCAAAGTGCTGAAAAGTCATATAAATGGACATATCACACCATAATTCACCTTAAAATAATAATAAAAGTGAGTTTCCGACAAGTCATGAAATAAGAAATTTTACTCTCAAGTGAGCGAAAAATCATGTTATCTTGACTTTTTTCAAAGTGCGGAAAAGTCATATAAATCGACATATTAGACCATAATACACCTTAAAATAGCATTAAAAGAGAGTTTACGTTAAGTCAAGAAATAAGAATTTTTACTCTCTAGTGAGCGTAAAATCGTGTTTTATTGACTTTTTTCAAAGTGCGGAAAAGTCATATAAATGGACATATAAGACCATAATACACCGTTAAATAGCACTTAAAGTGAGTTTCCGACATGTCATGAAATAAGAATTTTTACTCTCTGGTGAGCGAAAAATCGTGTTTTCTTGACTTTTTTCAAAGTGCGGAAAAGTCATATAAATGGACATATCGGACCATAATACACCTTAAAATAGCAATAAAACTGAGTGTACGTTAAGTCAAGAAATAAAACATTTTACTCTCTAGTGAGCGAAAAATCGTGTTTTCTTGACTTTTTTCAAAGTGCGGAAAATGCATACAAATGGACATATCACACCATAATACACCTTAAAATAGCAATAAAAGAGAGTTTACGTTAAGTCAAGAAATAAGAACTTTTACTCTCTAGTGAGCGTAAAATCGTGTTTTCTTGACTTTTTTTAAAAGTGCGGAAAAGTCATATAAATCGACATATCGGACCATAATACACCTTAAAATAGCAATAAAACTGAGTTTACGTTAAGTCAAGAAATAAAACATTTTACTCTCTAGTGAGCGAAAAATCGTGTTTTCTTGACTTTTTTCAAAGTGCGGAAAATGCATATAAACGGACATATCACACCATAATACACCTTAAAATAGCAATAAAAGAGAGTTTACGTTAAGTCAAGAAATAAGAACTTTTACTCTCTAGTGAGCGTAAAATCGTGTTTTCTTGACTTTTTTTAAAATTGCGGAAACGTCATATAAATCGACATATCGGACCATAATACACATTAAAATAGCAATAAAACTGAGTTTACGTTAAGTCAAGAAATAAAACATTTTACTCTCTAATGAGCGAAAAATCGTGTTTTCTTGACTTTCTTCAAAGTGCGGAAAATGCATATAAATGGACATATCACACCATAATACAGCTTTAAATAGCAATAAAAGTGAGTTTCCGACAAGTCATGAAATAAGAATTTTTACTCTCTGGTGAGCGAAAAATCGTGTTTTCTTCTCTTTTTTCAAAGTGCGGAAAAGTCATATAAATCGACATATTAGACCATAATACACCTTAAAATAGCAATAAAAGAGAGTTTACGTTAAGTCAAGAAATGAGAATTTTTACTCTCTAGTGAGCGTAAAATCATGTTTTCTTGACTTTTTTCAAAGTGCTGAAAAGTCATATAAATGGACATATAAGACCATAATACACCGTTAAATAGCACTTAAAGTGAGTTTCCGACATGTCATGAAATAAGAAATTTTACTCTCTGGTGAGCGAAAAATCGTGTTTTCTTGACTTTTTTCAAAGTGCGGAAAAGTCATATAAATCGACATATTAGACCATAATACACCTTAAAATAGCAATAAAAGAGAGTTTACGTTAAGTCAAGAAATGAGAATTTTTACTCTCTAGTGAGCGTAAAATCATGTTTTCTTGACTTTTTTCAAAGTGCTGAAAAGTCATATAAATGGACATATATACACCTTTAAATAGCACTTAAAGTGAGTTTCCGACAAGTCATGAAATAAGACTTTTTACTCTCTAGTGAGCGAAAAATCTTGTTTTCTTGACTTTTTTCAAAGTGCGGAAAATGCATATAAATGGACATATCACACCATAATATACCTTTAAATAGCACCCAAAGTGAGTTTCCGAAAAGTCATGAAATAAGAATTTTTACTCTCTAGTGAGCGAAAAATGGTGTTTTCTTGACTTTTTTCAAAGTGCTGAAAAGTCATATAAATGGACATATCACACCATAATTCACCTTAAAATAATAATAAAAGTGAGTTTCCGACAAGTCATGAAATAAGAAATTTTACTCTCAAGTGAGCGAAAAATCATGTTATCTTGACTTTTTTCAAAGTGCGGAAAATGCATATAAATGGACATATCACACCTTAATACACCTTTAAATAGCAATAAAAGTGAGTTTCCGACAAGTCATGAAATAAGAATTTTTACTCTCTGGTGAGCGAAAAATCGTGTTTTCTTCTCTTTTTTCAAAGTGCGGAAAAGTCATATAAATCGACATATTAGACCATAATACACCTTAAAATAGCAATAAAAGAGAGTTTACGTTAAGTCAAGAAATGAGAATTTTTACTCTCTAGTGAGCGTAAAATCATGTTTTCTTGACTTTTTTCAAAGTGCTGAAAAGTCATATAAATGGACATATATACACCTTTAAATAGCACTTAAAGTGAGTTTCCGACAAGTCATGAAATAAGACTTTTTACTCTCTAGTGAGCGAAAAATCTTGTTTTCTTGACTTTTTTCAAAGTGCGGAAAATGCATATAAATGGACATATCACACCATAATATACCTTTAAATAGCACCCAAAGTGAGTTTCGGAAAAGTCATGAAATAAGAATTTTTACTCTCTAGTGAGCGAAAAATGGTGTTTTCTTGACTTTTTTCAAAGTGCTGAAAAGTCATATAAATGGACATATCACACCATAATTCACCTTAAAATAATAATAAAAGTGAGTTTCCGACAAGTCATGAAATAAGAAATTTTACTCTCAAGTGAGCGAAAAATCATGTTATCTTGACTTTTTTCAAAGTGCGGAAAAGTCATATAAATCGACATATTAGACCATAATACACCTTAAAATAGCATTAAAAGAGAGTTTACGTTAAGTCAAGAAATAAGAATTTTTACTCTCTAGTGAGCGTAAAATCGTGTTTTATTGACTTTTTTCAAAGTGCGGAAAAGTCATATAAATGGACATATAAGACCATAATACACCGTTAAATAGCACTTAAAGTGAGTTTCCGACATGTCATGAAATAAGAATTTTTACTCTCTGGTGAGCGAAAAATCGTGTTTTCTTGACTTTTTTCAAAGTGCGGAAAAGTCATATAAATGGACATATCGGACCATAATACACCTTAAAATAGCAATAAAACTGAGTGTACGTTAAGTCAAGAAATAAAACATTTTACTCTCTAGTGAGCGAAAAATCGTGTTTTCTTGACTTTTTTCAAAGTGCGGAAAATGCATACAAATGGACATATCACACCATAATACACCTTAAAATAGCAATAAAAGAGAGTTTACGTTAAGTCAAGAAATAAGAACTTTTACTCTCTAGTGAGCGTAAAATCGTGTTTTCTTGACTTTTTTTAAAAGTGCGGAAAAGTCATATAAATCGACATATCGGACCATAATACACCTTAAAATAGCAATAAAACTGAGTTTACGTTAAGTCAAGAAATAAAACATTTTACTCTCTAGTGAGCGAAAAATCGTGTTTTCTTGACTTTTTTCAAAGTGCGGAAAATGCATATAAACGGACATATCACACCATAATACACCTTAAAATAGCAATAAAAGAGAGTTTACGTTAAGTCAAGAAATAAGAACTTTTACTCTCTAGTGAGCGTAAAATCGTGTTTTCTTGACTTTTTTTAAAAGTGCGGAAAAGTCATAAATCGACATATCGGACCAAAATACACCTTAAAATAGCAATAAAACTGAGTTTACGTTAAGTCAAGAAATAAAACATTTTACTCTCTAGTGAGCGAAAAATCGTGTTTTCTTGACTTTTTTCAAAGTGCGGAAAATGCATATAAATGGACATATCACACCATAATACACCTTAAAATAGCAATAAAACTGAGTTTACGTTAAGTCAAGAAATAAAACATTTTACTCTCTAGTGAGCGAAAAATCGTGTTTTCTTGACTTTTTTCAAAGTGCGGAAAATGCATATAAACGGACATATCACACCATAATACACCTTAAAATAGCAATAAAAGAGAGTTTACGTTAAGTCAAGAAATAAGAACTTTTACTCTCTAGTGAGCGTAAAATCGTGTTTTCTTGACTTTTTTTAAAATTGCGGAAACGTCATATAAATCGACATATCGGACCATAATACACATTAAAATAGCAATAAAACTGAGTTTACGTTAAGTCAAGAAATAAAACATTTTACTCTCTAATGAGCGAAAAATCGTGTTTTCTTGACTTTCTTCAAAGTGCGGAAAATGCATATAAATGGACATATCACACCTGAATACAGCTTGAAATAGCAATAAAAGTGAGTTTCCGACAAGTCATGAAATAAGAATTTTTACTCTCTGGTGAGCGAAAAATCGTGTTTTCTTCTCTTTTTTCAAAGTGCGGAAAAGTCATATAAATCACATATTAGACCATAATACACCTTAAAATAGCAATAAAAGAGAGTTTACGTTAAGTCAAGAAATGAGAATTTTTACTCTCTAGTGAGCGTAAAATCATGTTTTCTTGACTTTTTTCAAAGTGCTGAAAAGTCATATAAAATGAAATATCACACCATAGTTCACCTTAAAATAGAAATAAAAGTGAGTTTCCGACAAGTCATGAAATAAGAAATTTTACTCTCAAGTGAGCGAAAAATCATGTTATCTTGACTTTTTTCAAAGTGCGGAAATGTCATATAAAACGACATATTAGACCATAATACACCTTAAAATAGCAATAAAAGAGAGTTTACGTTAAGTCAAGAAATAAGAATTTTTACTCTCTAGTGAGCGTAAAATGGTGTTTTATTGACTTCTTTCAAAGTGCGGAAAAGTCATATAAATGGACATATAAGACCATAATACACCGTTAAATAGCACTTAAAGTGAGTTTCCGACATGTCATGAAATAAGAAATTTTACTCTCTGGTGAGCGAAAAATCGTGTTTTTTGACTTTTTTCAAAGTGCGGAAAAGTCATATAAATGGACATATCGGATCATAATACACCTTAAAATAGCAATAAAACTGAGTTTACGTTAAGTCAAGAAATAAAACATTTTACTCTCTAGTGAGCGAAAAATCGTGTTTTCTTGACTTTTTTCAAAGTGCGGAAAATGCATACAAATGGACATATCACACCATAATACACCTTAAAATAGCAATAAAAGAGAGTTTACGTTAAGTCAAGAAATAAGAACTTTTACTCTCTAGTGAGCGTAAAATCGTGTTTTCTTGACTTTTTTTAAAAGTGCGGAAAAGTCATATAAATCGACATATCGGACCATAATACACCTTAAAATAGCAATAAAACTGAGTTTACGTTAAGTCAAGAAATAAAACATTTTACTCTCTAGTGAGCGAAAAATCGTGTTTTCTTGACTTTTTTCAAAGTGCGGAAAATGCATATAAATGGACATATCACACCATAATACACCTTTAAATAGCAATAAAAGTGAGTTTCCGACAAGTCATGAAATAAGAATTTTTACTCTCTGGTGAGCGAAAAATCGTGTTTTCTTCTCTTTTTTCAAAGTGCGGAAAAGTCATATAAATCGACATATTAGACCATAATACACCTTAAAATAGCAATAAAAGAGAGTTTACGTTAAGTCAAGAAATGAGAATTTTTACTCTCTAGTGAGCGTAAAATCATGTTTTCTTGACTTTTTTCAAAGTGCTGAAAAGTCATATAAATGGACATATATACACCTTTAAATAGCACTTAAAGTGAGTTTCCGAAAAGTCATGAAATAAGACTTTTTACTCTCTAGTGAGCGAAAAATCTTGTTTTCTTGACTTTTTTCAAAGTGCGGAAAATGCATATAAATGGACATATCACACCATAATATACCTTTAAATAGCACCCAAAGTGAGTTTCCGAAAAGTCATGAAATAAGAATTTTTACTCTCTAGTGAGCGAAAAATGGTGTTTTCTTGACTTTTTTCAAAGTGCTGAAAAGTCATATAAATGGACATATCACACCATAATTCACCTTAAAATAATAATAAAAGTGAGTTTCCGACAAGTCATGAAATAAGAAATTTTACTCTCAAGTGAGCGAAAAATCATGTTATCTTGACTTTTTTCAAAGTGCGGAAAATGCATATAAATGGACATATCACACCTTAATACACCTTTAAATAGCAATAAAAGTGAGTTTCCGACAAGTCATGAAATAAGAATTTTTACTCTCTGGTGAGCGAAAAATCGTGTTTTCTTCTCTTTTTTCAAAGTGCGGAAAAGTCATATAAATCGACATATTAGACCATAATACACCTTAAAATAGCAATAAAAGAGAGTTTACGTTAAGTCAAGAAATGAGAATTTTTACTCTCTAGTGAGCGTAAAATCATGTTTTCTTGACTTTTTTCAAAGTGCTGAAAAGTCATATAAATGGACATATATACACCTTTAAATAGCACTTAAAGTGAGTTTCCGACAAGTCATGAAATAAGACTTTTTACTCTCTAGTGAGCGAAAAATCTTGTTTTCTTGACTTTTTTCAAAGTGCGGAAAATGCATATAAATGGACATATCACACCATAATATACCTTTAAATAGCACCCAAAGTGAGTTTCGGAAAAGTCATGAAATAAGAATTTTTACTCTCTAGTGAGCGAAAAATGGTGTTTTCTTGACTTTTTTCAAAGTGCTGAAAAGTCATATAAATGGACATATCACACCATAATTCACCTTAAAATAATAATAAAAGTGAGTTTCCGACAAGTCATGAAATAAGAAATTTTACTCTCAAGTGAGCGAAAAATCATGTTATCTATACTTTTTTCAAAGTGCGGAAATGTCATATAAGGCGACATATTAGACCATAATACACCTTAAAATAGCAATAAAAGAGAGTTTACGTTAAGTCAAGAAATAAGAATTTTTACTCTCTAGTGAGCGTAAAATCGTGTTTTATTGACTTTTTTCAAAGTGCGGAAAAGTCATATAAATGGACATATAAGACCATAATACACCGTTAAATAGCACTTAAAGTGAGTTTCCGACATGTCATGAAATAAGAAATTTTACTCTCTGGTGAGCGAAAAATCGTGTTTTTTTGACTTTTTTCAAAGTGCGGAAAAGTCATATAAATGGACATATCGGACCATAATACACCTTAAAATAGCAATAAAACTGAGTTTACGTTAAGTCAAGAAATAA
The DNA here is from genome assembly GCA_030765065.1 of Deroplatys truncata. NCBI lineage: Eukaryota > Metazoa > Arthropoda > Insecta > Mantodea > Mantidae > Deroplatys > Deroplatys truncata. Next base: position 102,877 of record JAUKNL010000259.1, read on the forward strand.
AACATTTTACTCTCTAGTGAGCGAAAAATCGTGTTTTCTTGACTTTTTTCAAACTGCGGAAAATGCATACAAATGGACATACCACACCATAATACACCTTAAAATAGCAATAAAAGAGAGTTTACGTTAAGTCAAGAAATAAGAATTTTTACTCTCTAGTGAGCGTAAAATCGTGTTTTATTGACTTTTTTCAAAGTGCGGAAAAGTCATATAAATGGACATATAAGACCATAATACACCGTTAAATAGCACTTAAAGTGAGTTTCCGACATGTCATGAAATAAGAAATTTTACTCTCTGGTGAGCGAAAAATCGTGTTTTCTTGACTTTTTTCAAAGTGCGGAAAAGTCATATAAATGGACATATTGGACCATAATACACCTTAAAATAGCAATAACACTGAGTTTACGTTAAGTCAAGAAATAAAACATTTTACTCTCTAGTGAGCGAAAAATCGTGTTTTCTTGACTTTTTTCAAAGTGCGGAAAATGCATACAAATGGACATATCACACCATAATACACCTTAAAATAGCAATAAAAGAGAGTTTACGTTAAGTCAAGAAATAAGAACTTTTACTCTCTAGTGAGCGTAAAATCGTGTTTTCTTGACTTTTTTTAAAAGTGCGGAAAAGTCATATAAATCGACATATCGGACCATAATACACCTTAAAATAGCAATAAAACTGAGTTTACGTTAAGTCAAGAAATAAAACATTTTACTCTCTAGTGAGCGAAAAATCGTGTTTTCTTGACTTTTTTCAAAGTGCGGAAAATGCATATAAACGGACATATCACACCATAATACACCTTAAAATAGCAATAAAAGAGAGTTTACGTTAAGTCAAGAAATAAGAACTTTTACTCTCTAGTGAGCGTAAAATCGTGTTTTCTTGACTTTTTTTAAAAGTGCGGAAAAGTCATAAATTGACATATCGGACCAAAATACACCTTAAAATAGCAATAAAACTGAGTTTACGTTAAGTCAAGAAATAAAACATTTTACTCTCTAGTGAGCGAAAAATCGTGTTTTCTTGACTTTTTTCAAAGTGCGGAAAATGCATATAAATGGACATATCACACCATAATACACCTTAAAATAGCAATAAAAGTGAGTTTCCGACAAGTCATGAAATAAGAATTTTTACTCTCTGGTGAGCGAAAAATCGTGTTTTCTTCTCTTTTTTCAAAGTGCGGAAAAGTCATATAAATCGACATATTAGACCATAATACACCTTAAAATAGCAATAAAAGAGAGTTTACGTTAAGTCAAGAAATGAGAATTTTTACTCTCTAGTGAGCGTAAAATCATGTTTTCTTGACTTTTTTCAAAGTGCTGAAAAGTCATATAAATGGACATATATACACCTTTAAATAGCACTTAAAGTGAGTTTCCGACAAGTCATGAAATAAGACTTTTTACTCTCTAGTGAGCGAAAAATCTTGTTTTCTTGACTTTTTTCAAAGTGCGGAAAATGCATATAAATGGACATATCACACCATATTATACCTTTAAATAGCACCCAAAGTGAGTTTCCGAAAAGTCATGAAATAAGAATTTTTACTCTCTAGTGAGCGAAAAATGGTGTTTTCTTGACTTTTTTCAAAGTGCTGAAAAGTCATATAAATGGACATATCACACCATAATTCACCTTAAAATAATAATAAAAGTGAGTTTCCGACAAGTCATGAAATAAGAAATTTTACTCTCAAGTGAGCGAAAAATCATGTTATCTTGACTTTTTTCAAAGTGCGGAAATGTCATATAAATCGACATATTAGACCATAATACACCTTAAAATAGCAATAAAAGAGAGTTTACGTTAAGTCAAGAAATAAGAATTTTTACTCTCTAGTGAGCGTAAAATCGTGTTTTATTGACTTTTTTAAAGTGCGGAAAAGTCATATAAATGGACATATAAGACCATAATACACCGTTAAATAGCACTTAAAGTGAGTTTCCGACATGTCATGAAATAAGAAATTTTACTCTCTGGTGAGCGAAAAATCGTGTTTTCTTGACTTTTTTCAAAGTGCGGAAAAGTCATATAAATGGACATATCGGACCATAATACACCTTAAAATAGCAATAACACTGAGTTTACGTTAAGTCAAGAAATAAAACATTTTACTCTCTAGTGAGCGAAAAATCGTGTTTTCTTGACTTTTTTCAAAGTGCGGAAAATGCATACAAATGGACATATCACACCATAATACACCTTAAAATAGCAATAAAAGAGAGTTTACGTTAAGTCAAGAAATAAGAACTTTTACTCTCTAGTGAGCGTAAAATCGTGTTTTCTTGACTTTTTTTAAAAGTGCGGAAAAGTCATATAAATCGACATATCGGACCATAATACACCTTAAAATAGCAATAAAACTGAGTTTACGTTAAGTCAAGAAATAAAACATTTTACTCTCTAGTGAGCGAAAAATCGTGTTTTCTTGACTTTTTTCAAAGTGCGGAAAATGCATATAAACGGACATATCACACCATAATACACCTTAAAATAGCAATAAAAGAGAGTTTACGTTAAGTCAAGAAATAAGAACTTTTACTCTCTAGTGAGCGTAAAATCGTGTTTTCTTGACTTTTTTTAAAAGTGCGGAAAAGTCATAAATTGACATATCGGACCAAAATACACCTTAAAATAGCAATAAAACTGAGTTTACGTTAAGTCAAGAAATAAAACATTTTACTCTCTAGTGAGCGAAAAATCGTGTTTTCTTGACTTTTTTCAAAGTGCGGAAAATGCATATAAATGGACATATTAGACCATAATACACCTTAAAATAGCAATAAAAGAGAGTTTACGTTAAGTCAAGAAATGAGAATTTTTACTCTCTAGTGAGCGTAAAATCATGTTTTCTTGACTTTTTTCAAAGTGCTGAAAAGTCATATAAAATGAAATATCACACCATAGTTCACCTTAAAATAGAAATAAAAGTGAGTTTCCGACAAGTCATGAAATAAGAAAGTTTACTCTCAAGTGAGCGAAAAATCATGTTATCTTGACTTTTTTCAAAGTGCGGAAATGTCATATAAATCGACATATTAGACCATAATACACCTTAAAATAGCAATAAAAGAGAGTTTACGTTAAGTCAAGAAATATGAATTTTTACTCTCTAGTGAGCGTAAAATCGTGTTTTATTGACTTTTTTCAAAGTGCGGAAAAGTCATAGAAATGGACATATAAGACCATAATACACCGTTAAATAGCACTTAAAGTGAGTTTCCGACATGTCATGAAATAAGAAATTTTACTCTCTGGTGAGCGAAAAATCGTGTTTTCTTGACTTTTTTCAAAGTGCGGAAAATGCATACAAATGGACATATCGGATCATAATACACCTTAAAATAGCAATAAAACTGAGTTTACGTTAAGTCAAGAAATAAGAACTTTTACTCTCTAGTGAGCGTAAAATCGTGTTTTCTTGACTTTTTTTAAAAGTGCGGAAAAGTCATATAAATCGACATATCGGACCATAATACACCTTAAAATAGCAATAAAACTGAGTTTACGTTAAGTCAAGAAATAAAACATTTTACTCTCTAGTGAGCGAAAAATCGTGTTTTCTTGACTTTTTTCAAAGTGCGGAAAATGCATATAAATGGACATATCACACCATAATACACCTTTAAATAGCAATAAAAGTGAGTTTCCGACAAGTCATGAAATAAGAATTTTTACTCTCTGGTGAGCGAAAAATCGTGTTTTCTTCTCTTTTTTCAAAGTGCGGAAAAGTCATATAAATCGACATATTAGACCATAATACACCTTAAAATAGCAATAAAAGAGAGTTTACGTTAAGTCAAGAAATGAGAATTTTTACTCTCTAGTGAGCGTAAAATCATGTTTTCTTGACTTTTTTCAAAGTGCTGAAAAGTCATATAAATGGACATATATACACCTTTAAATAGCACTTAAAGTGAGTTTCCGACAAGTCATGAAATAAGACTTTTTACTCTCTAGTGAGCGAAAAATCTTGTTTTCTTGACTTTTTTCAAAGTGCGGAAAATGCATATAAATGGACATATCACACCATAATATACCTTTAAATAGCACCCAAAGTGAGTTTCCGAAAAGTCATGAAATAAGAATTTTTACTCTCTAGTGAGCGAAAAATGGTGTTTTCTTGACTTTTTTCAAAGTGCTGAAAAGTCATATAAATGGACATATCACACCATAATTCACCTTAAAATAATAATAAAAGTGAGTTTCCGACAAGTCATGAAATAAGAAATTTTACTCTCAAGTGAGCGAAAAATCATGTTATCTTGACTTTTTTCAAAGTGCGGAAAATGCATATAAATGGACATATCACACCTTAATACACCTTTAAATAGCAATAAAAGTGAGTTTCCGACAAGTCATGAAATAAGAATTTTTACTCTCTGGTGAGCGAAAAATCGTGTTTTCTTCTCTTTTTTCAAAGTGCGGAAAAGTCATATAAATCGACATATTAGACCATAATACACCTTAAAATAGCAATAAAAGAGAGTTTACGTTAAGTCAAGAAATGAGAATTTTTACTCTCTAGTGAGCGTAAAATCATGTTTTCTTGACTTTTTTCAAAGTGCTGAAAAGTCATATAAATGGACATATATACACCTTTAAATAGCACTTAAAGTGAGTTTCCGACAAGTCATGAAATAAGACTTTTTACTCTCTAGTGAGCGAAAAATCTTGTTTTCTTGACTTTTTTCAAAGTGCGGAAAATGCATATAAATGGACATATCACACCATAATATACCTTTAAATAGCACCGAAAGTGAGTTTCGGAAAAGTCATGAAATAAGAATTTTTACTCTCTAGTGAGCGAAAAATGGTGTTTTCTTGACTTTTTTCAAAGTGCTGAAAAGTCATATAAATGGACATATCACACCATAATTCACCTTAAAATAATAATAAAAGTGAGTTTCCGACAAGTCATGAAATAAGAAATTTTACTCTCAAGTGAGCGAAAAATCATGTTATCTATACTTTTTTCAAAGTGCGGAAATGTCATATAAGGCGACATATTAGACCATAATACACCTTAAAATAGCAATAAAAGAGAGTTTACGTTAAGTCAAGAAATAAGAATTTTTACTCTCTAGTGAGCGTAAAATCGTGTTTTATTGACTTTTTTCAAAGTGCGGAAAAGTCATATAAATGGACATATAAGACCATAATACACCGTTAAATAGCACTTAAAGTGAGTTTCCGACATGTCATGAAATAAGAAATTTTACTCTCTGGTGAGCGAAAAATCGTGTTTTCTTGACTTTTTTCAAAGTGCGGAAAAGTCATATAAATGGACATATCGGACCATAATACACCTTAAAATAGCAATAAAACTGAGTTTACGTTAAGTCAAGAAATAAAACATTTTACTCTCTAGTGAGCGAAAAATCGTGTTTTCTTGACTTTTTTCAAACTGCGGAAAATGCATACAAATGGACATATCACACCATAATACACCTTAAAATAGCAATAAAAGAGAGTTTACGTTAAGTCAAGAAATAAGAATTTTTACTCTCTAGTGAGCGTAAAATCGTGTTTTATTGACTTTTTTCAAAGTGCGGAAAAGTCATATAAATGGACATATAAGACCATAATACACCGTTAAATAGCACTTAAAGTGAGTTTCCGACATGTCATGAAATAAGAAATTTTACTCTCCGGTGAGCGAAAAATCGTGTTTTCTTGACTTTTTTCAAAGTGCGGAAAAGTCATATAAATGGACATATTGGACCATAATACACCTTAAAATAGCAATAACACTGAGTTTACGTTAAGTCAAGAAATAAAACATTTTACTCTCTAGTGAGCGAAAAATCGTGTTTTCTTGACTTTTTTCAAAGTGCGGAAAATGCATACAAATGGACATATCACACCATAATACACCTTAAAATAGCAATAAAAGAGAGTTTACGTTAAGTCAAGAAATAAGAACTTTTACTCTCTAGTGAGCGTAAAATCGTGTTTTCTTGACTTTTTTTAAAAGTGCGGAAAAGTCATATAAATCGACATATCGGACCATAATACACCTTAAAATAGCAATAAAACTGAGTTTACGTTAAGTCAAGAAATAAAACATTTTACTCTCTAGTGAGCGAAAAATCGTGTTTTCTTGACTTTTTTCAAAGTGCGGAAAATGCATACAAATGGACATATCACACCATAATACACCTTAAAATAGCAATAAAAGAGAGTTTACGTTAAGTCAAGAAATAAGAACTTTTACTCTCTAGTGAGCGTAAAATCGTGTTTTCTTGACTTTTTTTAAAAGTGCGGAAAAGTCATATAAATCGACATATCGGACCATAATACACCTTAAAATAGCAATAAAACTGAGTTTACGTTAAGTCAAGAAATAAAACATTTTACTCTCTAGTGAGCGAAAAATCGTGTTTTCTTGACTTTTTTCAAAGTGCGGAAAATGCATATAAATGGACATATCACACCATAATACACCTTTAAATAGCAATAAAAGTGAGTTTCCGACAAGTCATGAAATAAGAATTTTTACTCTCTGGTGAGCGAAAAATCGTGTTTTCTTCTCTTTTTTCAAAGTGCGGAAAAGTCATATAAATCGACATATTAGACCATAATACACCTTAAAATAGCAATAAAAGAGAGTTTACGTTAAGTCAAGAAATGAGAATTTTTACTCTCTAGTGAGCGTAAAATCATGTTTTCTTGACTTTTTTCAAAGTGCTGAAAAGTCATATAAATGGACATATATACACCTTTAAATAGCACTTAAAGTGAGTTTCCGAAAAGTCATGAAATAAGACTTTTTACTCTCTAGTGAGCGAAAAATCTTGTTTTCTTGACTTTTTTCAAAGTGCGGAAAAGTCATATAAATGGACATATCACACCATAATATACCTTTAAATAGCACCCAAAGTGAGTTTCCGAAAAGTCATGAAATAAGAATTTTTACTCTCTAGTGAGCGAAAAATGGTGTTTTCTTGACTTTTTTCAAAGTGCTGAAAAGTCATATAAATGGACATATCACACCTTAATTCACCTTAAAATAATAATAAAAGTGAGTTTCCGACAAGTCATGAAATAAGAAATTTTACTCTCAAGTGAGCGAAAAATCATGTTATCTTGACTTTTTTCAAAGTGCGGAAAATGCATATAAATGGACATATCACACCTTAATACACCTTTAAATAGCAATAAAAGTGAGTTTCCGACAAGTCATGAAATAAGAATTTTTACTCTCTGGTGAGCGAAAAATCGTGTTTTCTTCTCTTTTTTCAAAGTGCGGAAAAGTCATATAAATCGACATATTAGACCATAATACACCTTAAAATAGCAATAAAAGAGAGTTTACGTTAAGTCAAGAAATGAGAATTTTTACTCTCTAGTGAGCGTAAAATCATGTTTTCTTGACTTTTTTCAAAGTGCTGAAAAGTCATGTAAATGGACATATATACACCTTTAAATAGCACTTAAAGTGAGTTTCCGACAAGTCATGAAATAAGACTTTTTACTCTCTAGTGAGCGAAAAATCTTGTTTTCTTGACTTTTTTCAAAGTGCGGAAAATGCATATAAATGGACATATCACACCATAATATACCTTTAAATAGCACCCAAAGTGAGTTTCGGAAAAGTCATGAAATAAGAATTTTTACTCTCTAGTGAGCGAAAAATGGTGTTTTCTTGACTTTTTTCAAAGTGCTGAAAAGTCATATAAATGGACATATCACACCATAATTCACCTTAAAATAATAATAAAAGTGAGTTTCCGACAAGTCATGAAATAAGAAATTTTACTCTCAAGTGAGCGAAAAATCATGTTATCTTGACTTTTTTCAAAGTGCGGAAATGTCATATAAGGCGACATATTAGACCATAATACACCTTAAAATAGCAATAAAAGAGAGTTTACGTTAAGTCAAGAAATAAGAATTTTTACTCTCTAGTGAGCGTAAAATCGTGTTTTATTGACTTTTTTCAAAGTGCGGAAAAGTCATATAAATGGACATATAAGACCATAATACACCGTTAAATAGCACTTAAAGTGAGTTTCCGACATGTCATGAAATAAGAAATTTTACTCTCTGGTGAGCGAAAAATCGTGTTTTTTTGACTTTTTTCAAAGTGCGGAAAAGTCATATAAATGGACATATCGGACCATAATACACCTTAAAATAGCAATAAAACTGAGTTTACGTTAAGTCAAGAAATAAAACATTTTACTCTCTAGTGAGCGAAAAATCGTGTTTTCTTGACTTTTTTCAAACTGCGGAAAATGCATACAAATGGACATATCACACCATAATACACCTTAAAATAGCAATAAAAGAGAGTTTACGTTAAGTCAAGAAATAAGAATTTTTACTCTCTAGTGAGCGTAAAATCGTGTTTTATTGACTTTTTTCAAAGTGCGGAAAAGTCATATAAATGGACATATAAGACCATAATACACCGTTAAATAGCACTTAAAGTGAGTTTCCGACATGTCATGAAATAAGAAATTTTACTCTCTGGTGAGCGAAAAATCGTGTTTTCTTGACTTTTTTCAAAGTGCGGAAAAGTCATATAAATGGACATATTGGACCATAATACACCTTAAAATAGCAATAACACTGAGTTTACGTTAAGTCAAGAAATAAAACATTTTACTCTCTAGTGAGCGAAAAATCGTGTTTTCTTGACTTTTTTCAAAGTGCGGAAAATGCATACAAATGGACATATCACACCATAATACACCTTAAAATAGCAATAAAAGAGAGTTTACGTTAAGTCAAGAAATAAGAACTTTTACTCTCTAGTGAGCGTAAAATCGTGTTTTCTTGACTTTTTTTAAAAGTGCGGAAAAGTCATATAAATCGACATATCGGACCATAATACACCTTAAAATAGCAATAAAACTGAGTTTACGTTAAGTCAAGAAATAAAACATTTTACTCTCTAGTGAGCGAAAAATCGTGTTTTCTTGACTTTTTTCAAAGTGCGGAAAATGCATATAAACGGACATATCACACCATAATACACCTTAAAATAGCAATAAAAGAGAGTTTACGTTAAGTCAAGAAATAAGAACTTTTACTCTCTAGTGAGCGTAAAATCGTGTTTTCTTGACTTTTTTTAAAAGTGCGGAAAAGTCATAAATTGACATATCGGACCAAAATACACCTTAAAATAGCAATAAAACTGAGTTTACGTTAAGTCAAGAAATAAAACATTTTACTCTCTAGTGAGCGAAAAATCGTGTTTTCTTGACTTTTTTCAAAGTGCGGAAAATGCATATAAATGGACATATCACACCATAATACACCTTAAAATAGCAATAAAAGTGAGTTTCCGACAAGTCATGAAATAAGAATTTTTACTCTCTGGTGAGCGAAAAATCGTGTTTTCTTCTCTTTTTTCAAAGTGCGGAAAAGTCATATAAATCGACATATTAGACCATAATACACCTTAAAATAGCAATAAAAGAGAGTTTACGTTAAGTCAAGAAATGAGAATTTTTACTCTCTAGTGAGCGTAAAATCATGTTTTCTTGACTTTTTTCAAAGTGCTGAAAAGTCATATAAATGGACATATATACACCTTTAAATAGCACTTAAAGTGAGTTTCCGACAAGTCATGAAATAAGACTTTTTACTCTCTAGTGAGCGAAAAATCTTGTTTTCTTGACTTTTTTCAAAGTGCGGAAAATGCATATAAATGGACATATCACACCATATTATACCTTTAAATAGCACCCAAAGTGAGTTTCCGAAAAGTCATGAAATAAGAATTTTTACTCTCTAGTGAGCGAAAAATGGTGTTTTCTTGACTTTTTTCAAAGTGCTGAAAAGTCATATAAATGGACATATCACACCATAATTCACCTTAAAATAATAATAAAAGTGAGTTTCCGACAAGTCATGAAATAAGAAATTTTACTCTCAAGTGAGCGAAAAATCATGTTATCTTGACTTTTTTCAAAGTGCGGAAATGTCATATAAATCGACATATTAGACCATAATACACCTTAAAATAGCAATAAAAGAGAGTTTACGTTAAGTCAAGAAATAAGAATTTTTACTCTCTAGTGAGCGTAAAATCGTGTTTTATTGACTTTTTTAAAGTGCGGAAAAGTCATATAAATGGACATATAAGACCATAATACACCGTTAAATAGCACTTAAAGTGAGTTTCCGACATGTCATGAAATAAGAAATTTTACTCTCTGGTGAGCGAAAAATCGTGTTTTCTTGACTTTTTTCAAAGTGCGGAAAAGTCATATAAATGGACATATTAGACCATAATACACCTTAAAATAGCAATAACACTGAGTTTACGTTAAGTCAAGAAATAAAACATTTTACTCTCTAGTGAGCGAAAAATCGTGTTTTCTTGACTTTTTTCAAAGTGCGGAAAATGCATACAAATGGACATATCACACCATAATACACCTTAAAATAGCAATAAAAGAGAGTTTACGTTAAGTCAAGAAATAAGAACTTTTACTCTCTAGTGAGCGTAAAATCGTGTTTTCTTGACTTTTTTTAAAAGTGCGGAAAAGTCATATAAATCGACATATCGGACCATAATACACCTTAAAATAGCAATAAAACTGAGTTTACGTTAAGTCAAGAAATAAAACATTTTACTCTCTAGTGAGCGAAAAATCGTGTTTTCTTGACTTTTTTCAAAGTGCGGAAAATGCATATAAACGGACATATCACACCATAATACACCTTAAAATAGCAATAAAAGAGAGTTTACGTTAAGTCAAGAAATAAGAACTTTTACTCTCTAGTGAGCGTAAAATCGTGTTTTCTTGACTTTTTTTAAAAGTGCGGAAAAGTCATAAATTGACATATCGGACCAAAATACACCTTAAAATAGCAATAAAACTGAGTTTACGTTAAGTCAAGAAATAAAACATTTTACTCTCTAGTGAGCGAAAAATCGTGTTTTCTTGACTTTTTTCAAAGTGCGGAAAATGCATATAAATGGACATATTAGACCATAATACACCTTAAAATAGCAATAAAAGAGAGTTTACGTTAAGTCAAGAAATGAGAATTTTTACTCTCTAGTGAGCGTAAAATCATGTTTTCTTGACTTTTTTCAAAGTGCTGAAAAGTCATATAAAATGAAATATCACACCATAGTTCACCTTAAAATAGAAATAAAAGTGAGTTTCCGACAAGTCATGAAATAAGAAAGTTTACTCTCAAGTGAGCGAAAAATCATGTTATCTTGACTTTTTTCAAAGTGCGGAAATGTCATATAAATCGACATATTAGACCATAATACACCTTAAAATAGCAATAAAAGAGAGTTTACGTTAAGTCAAGAAATATGAATTTTTACTCTCTAGTGAGCGTAAAATCGTGTTTTATTGACTTTTTTCAAAGTGCGGAAAAGTCATAGAAATGGACATATAAGACCATAATACACCGTTAAATAGCACTTAAAGTGAGTTTCCGACATGTCATGAAATAAGAAATTTTACTCTCTGGTGAGCGAAAAATCGTGTTTTCTTGACTTTTTTCAAAGTGCGGAAAAGTCATATAAATGGACATATCGGATCATAATACACCTTAAAATAGCAATAAAACTGAGTTTACGTTAAGTCAAGAAATAAAACATTTTACTCTCTAGTGAGCGAAAAATCGTGTTTTCTTGACTTTTTTCAAAGTGCGGAAAATGCATACAAATGGACATATCACACCATAATACACCTTAAAATAGCAATAAAAGAGAGTTTACGTTAAGTCAAGAAATAAGAACTTTTACTCTCTAGTGAGCGTAAAATCGTGTTTTCTTGACTTTTTTTAAAAGTGCGGAAAAGTCATATAAATCGACATATCGGACCATAATACACCTTAAAATAGCAATAAAACTGAGTTTACGTTAAGTCAAGAAATAAAACATTTTACTCTCTAGTGAGCGAAAAATCGTGTTTTCTTGACTTTTTTCAAAGTGCGGAAAATGCATATAAATGGACATATCACACCATAATACACCTTTAAATAGCAATAAAAGTGAGTTTCCGACAAGTCATGAAATAAGAATTTTTACTCTCTGGTGAGCGAAAAATCGTGTTTTCTTCTCTTTTTTCAAAGTGCGGAAAAGTCATATAAATCGACATATTAGACCATAATACACCTTAAAATAGCAATAAAAGAGAGTTTACGTTAAGTCAAGAAATGAGAATTTTTACTCTCTAGTGAGCGTAAAATCATGTTTTCTTGACTTTTTTCAAAGTGCTGAAAAGTCATATAAATGGACATATATACACCTTTAAATAGCACTTAAAGTGAGTTTCCGACAAGTCATGAAATAAGACTTTTTACTCTCTAGTGAGCGAAAAATCTTGTTTTCTTGACTTTTTTCAAAGTGCGGAAAATGCATATAAATGGACATATCACACCATAATATACCTTTAAATAGCACCCAAAGTGAGTTTCGGAAAAGTCATGAAATAAGAATTTTTACTCTCTAGTGAGCGAAAAATGGTGTTTTCTTGACTTTTTTCAAAGTGCTGAAAAGTCATATAAATGGACATATCACACCATAATTCACCTTAAAATAATAATAAAAGTGAGTTTCCGACAAGTCATGAAATAAGAAATTTTACTCTCAAGTGAGCGAAAAATCATGTTATCTATACTTTTTTCAAAGTGCGGAAATGTCATATAAGGCGACATATTAGACCATAATACACCTTAAAATAGCAATAAAAGAGAGTTTACGTTAAGTCAAGAAATAAGAATTTTTACTCTCTAGTGAGCGTAAAATCGTGTTTTATTGACTTGTTTCAAAGTGCGGAAAAGTCATATAAATGGACATATAAGACCATAATACACCGTTAAATAGCACTTAAAGTGAGTTTCCGACATGTCATGAAATAAGAAATTTTACTCTCTGGTGAGCGAAAAATCGTGTTTTCTTGACTTTTTTCAAAGTGCGGAAAAGTCATATAAATGGACATATCGGACCATAATACACCTTAAAATAGCAATAAAACTGAGTTTACGTTAAGTCAAGAAATAAAACATTTTACTCTCTAGTGAGCGAAAAATCGTGTTTTCTTGACTTTTTTCAAACTGCGGAAAATGCATACAAATGGACATATCACACCATAATACACCTTAAAATAGCAATAAAAGAGAGTTTACGTTAAGTCAAGAAATAAGAATTTTTACTCTCTAGTGAGCGTAAAATCGTGTTTTATTGACTTTTTTCAAAGTGCGGGAAACGTCATATAAATGGACATATAAGACCATAATACACCGTTAAATAGCACTTAAAGTGAGTTTCCGACATGTCATGAAATAAGAAATTTTACTCTCCGGTGAGCGAAAAATCGTGTTTTCTTGACTTTTTTCAAAGTGCGGAAAAGTCATATAAATGGACATATTGGACCATAATACACCTTAAAATAGCAATAACACTGAGTTTACGTTAAGTCAAGAAATAAAACATTTTACTCTCTAGTGAGCGAAAAATCGTGTTTTCTTGACTTTTTTCAAAGTGCGGAAAATGCATACAAATGGACATATCACACCATAATACACCTTAAAATAGCAATAAAAGAGAGTTTACGTTAAGTCAAGAAATAAGAACTTTTACTCTCTAGTGAGCGTAAAATCGTGTTTTCTTGACTTTTTTTAAAAGTGCGGAAAAGTCATATAAATCGACATATCGGACCATAATACACCTTAAAATAGCAATAAAACTGAGTTTACGTTAAGTCAAGAAATAAAACATTTTACTCTCTAGTGAGCGAAAAATCGTGTTTTCTTGACTTTTTTCAAAGTGCGGAAAATGCATACAAATGGGACATATCACACCATAATACACCTTAAAATAGCAATAAAAGAGAGTTTACGTTAAGTCAAGAAATAAGAACTTTTACTCTCTAGTGAGCGTAAAATCGTGTTTTCTTGACTTTTTTTAAAAGTGCGGAAAAGTCATATAAATCGACATATCGGACCATAATACACCTTAAAATAGCAATAAAACTCAGTTTACGTTAAGTCAAGAAATAAAACATTTTACTCTCTAGTGAGCGAAAAATCGTGTTTTCTTGACTTTTTTCAAAGTGCGCAAAGTGCATATAAATGGACATATCACACCATAATACACCTTTAAATAGCAATAAAAGTGAGTTTCCGACAAGTCATGAAATAAGAATTTTTACTCTCTGGTGAGCGAAAAATCGTGTTTTCTTCTCTTTTTTCAAAGTGCGGAAAAGTCATATAAATCGACATATTAGACCATAATACACCTTAAAATAGCAATAAAAGAGAGTTTACGTTAAGTCAAGAAATGAGAATTTTTACTCTCTAGTGAGCGTAAAATCATGTTTTCTTGACTTTTTTCAAAGTGCTGAAAAGTCATATAAATGGACATATATACACCTTTAAATAGCACTTAAAGTGAGTTTCCGAAAAGTCATGAAATAAGACTTTTTACTCTCTAGTGAGCGAAAAATCTTGTTTTCTTGACTTTTTTCAAAGTGCGGAAAAGTCATATAAATGGACATATCACACCATAATATACCTTTAAATAGCACCCAAAGTGAGTTTCCGAAAAGTCATGAAATAAGAATTTTTACTCTCTAGTGAGCGAAAAATGGTGTTTTCTTGACTTTTTTCAAAGTGCTGAAAAGTCATATAAATGGACATATCACACCATAATTCACCTTAAAATAATAATAAAAGTGAGTTTCCGACAAGTCATGAAATAAGAAATTTTACTCTCAAGTGAGCGAAAAATCATGTTATCTTGACTTTTTTCAAAGTGCGGAAAATGCATATAAATGGACATATCACACCTTAATACACCTTTAAATAGCAATAAAAGTGAGTTTCCGACAAGTCATGAAATAAGAATTTTTACTCTCTGGTGAGCGAAAAATCGTGTTTTCTTCTCTTTTTTCAAAGTGCGGAAAAGTCATATAAATCGACATATTAGACCATAATACACCTTAAAATAGCAATAAAAGAGAGTTTACGTTAAGTCAAGAAATGAGAATTTTTACTCTCTAGTGAGCGTAAAATCATGTTTTCTTGACTTTTTTCAAAGTGCTGAAAAGTCATATAAATGGACATATATACACCTTTAAATAGCACTTAAAGTGAGTTTCCGACAAGTCATGAAATAAGACTTTTTACTCTCTAGTGAGCGAAAAATCTTGTTTTCTTGACTTTTTTCAAAGTGCGGAAAATGCATATAAATGGACATATCACACCATAATATACCTTTAAATAGCACCCAAAGTGAGTTTCGGAAAAGTCATGAAATAAGAATTTTTACTCTCTAGTGAGCGAAAAATGGTGTTTTCTTGACTTTTTTCAAAGTGCTGAAAAGTCATATAAATGGACATATCACACCATAATTCACCTTAAAATAATAATAAAAGTGAGTTTCCGACAAGTCATGAATAAGAAATTTTACTCTCAAGTGAGCGAAAAATCATGTTATCTTGACTTTTTTCAAAGTGCGGAAATGTCATATAAGGCGACATATTAGACCATAATACACCTTAAAATAGCAATAAAAGAGAGTTTACGTTAAGTCAAGAAATAAGAATTTTTACTCTCTAGTGAGCGTAAAATCGTGTTTTATTGACCTTTTTCAAAGTGCGGAAAAGTCATATAAATGGACATATAAGACCATAATACACCGTTAAATAGCACTTAAAGTGAGTTTCCGACATGTCATGAAATAAGAAATTTTACTCTCTGGTGAGCGAAAAATCGTGTTTTTTTGACTTTTTTCAAAGTGCGGAAAAGTCATATAAATGGACATATCGGACCATAATACACCTTAAAATAGCAATAAAACTGAGTTTACGTTAAGTCAAGAAATAAAACATTTTACTCTCTAGTGAGCGAAAAATCGTGTTTTCTTGACTTTTTTCAAACTGCGGGAAAATGCATACAAATGGACATATCACACCATAATACACCTTAAAATAGCAATAAAAGAGAGTTTACGTTAAGTCAAGAAATAAGAATTTTTACTCTCTAGTGAGCGTAAAATCGTGTTTTATTGACTTTTTTCAAAGTGCGGAAAAGTCATATAAATGGACATATAAGACCATAATACACCGTTAAATAGCACTTAAAGTGAGTTTCCGACATGTCATGAAATAAGATTTTTTACTCTCTGGTGAGCGAAAAATCGTGTTTTCTTGACTTTTTTCAAAGTGCGGAAAAGTCATATAAATGGACATATCGGACCATAATACACCTTAAAATAGCAATAACACTGAGTTTACGTTAAGTCAAGAAATAAAACATTTTACTCTCTAGTGAGCGAAAAATCGTGTTTTCTTGACTTTTTTCAAAGTGCGGAAAATGCATACAAATCGACATATCACACCATAATACACCTTAAAATAGCAATAAAAGAGAGTTTACGTTAAGTCAAGAAATAAGAACTTTTACTCTCTAGTGAGCGTAAAATCGTGTTTTCTTGACTTTTTTTAAAAGTGCGGAAAAGTCATATAAATCGACATATCGGACCATAATACACCTTAAAATAGCAATAAAACTGAGTTTACGTTAAGTCAAGAAATAAAACATTTTACTCTCTAGTGAGCGAAAAATCGTGTTTTCTTGACTTTTTTCAAAGTGCGGAAAATGCATATAAACGGACATATCACACCATAATACACCTTAAAATAGCAATAAAAGAGAGTTTACGTTAAGTCAAGAAATAAGAACTTTTACTCTCTAGTGAGCGTAAAATCGTGTTTTCTTGACTTTTTTTAAAAGTGCGGAAAAGTCATAAATTGACATATCGGACCAAAATACACCTTAAAATAGCAATAAAACTGAGTTTACGTTAAGTCAAGAAATAAAACATTTTACTCTCTAGTGAGCGAAAAATCGTGTTTTCTTGACTTTTTTCAAAGTGCGGAAAATGCATATAAATGGACATATTAGACCATAATACACCTTAAAATAGCAATAAAAGAGAGTTTACGTTAAGTCAAGAAATGAGAATTTTTACTCTCTAGTGAGCGTAAAATCATGTTTTCTTGACTTTTTTCAAAGTGCTGAAAAGTCATATAAAATGAAATATCACACCATAGTTCACCTTAAAATAGAAATAAAAGTGAGTTTCCGACAAGTCATGAAATAAGAAAGTTTACTCTCAAGTGAGCGAAAAATCATGTTATCTTGACTTTTTTCAAAGTGCGGAAATGTCATATAAATCGACATATTAGACCATAATACACCTTAAAATAGCAATAAAAGAGAGTTTACGTTAAGTCAAGAAATAAGAATTTTTACTCTCTAGTGAGCGTAAAATCGTGTTTTATTGACTTTTTTCAAAGTGCGGAAAAGTCATAGAAATGGACATATAAGACCATAATACACCGTTAAATAGCACTTAAAGTGAGTTTCCGACATGTCATGAAATAAGAAATTTTACTCTCTGGTGAGCGAAAAATCGTGTTTTCTTGACTTTTTTCAAAGTGCGGAAAAGTCATATAAATGGACATATCGGATCATAATACACCTTAAAATAGCAATAAAACTGAGTTTACGTTAAGTCAAGAAATAAAACATTTTACTCTCTAGTGAGCGAAAAATCGTGTTTTCTTGACTTTTTTCAAAGTGCGGAAAATGCATACAAATGGACATATCACACCATAATACACCTTAAAATAGCAATAAAAGAGAGTTTACGTTAAGTCAAGAAATAAGAACTTTTACTCTCTAGTGAGCGTAAAATCGTGTTTTCTTGACTTTTTTTAAAAGTGCGGAAAAGTCATATAAATCGACATATCGGACCATAATACACCTTAAAATAGCAATAAAACTGAGTTTACGTTAAGTCAAGAAATAAAACATTTTACTCTCTAGTGAGCGAAAAATCGTGTTTTCTTGACTTTTTTCAAAGTGCGGAAAATGCATATAAATGGACATATCACACCATAATACACCTTTAAATAGCAATAAAAGTGAGTTTCCGACAAGTCATGAAATAAGAATTTTTACTCTCTGGTGAGCGAAAAATCGTGTTTTCTTCTCTTTTTTCAAAGTGCGGAAAAGTCATATAAATCGACATATTAGACCATAATACACCTTAAAATAGCAATAAAAGAGAGTTTACGTTAAGTCAAGAAATGAGAATTTTTACTCTCTAGTGAGCGTAAAATCATGTTTTCTTGACTTTTTTCAAAGTGCTGAAAAGTCATATAAATGGACATATATACACCTTTAAATAGCACTTAAAGTGAGTTTCCGACAAGTCATGAAATAAGACTTTTTACTCTCTAGTGAGCGAAAAATCTTGTTTTCTTGACTTTTTTCAAAGTGCGGAAAATGCATATAAATGGACATATCACACCATAATATACCTTTAAATAGCACCCAAAGTGAGTTTCCGAAAAGTCATGAAATAAGAATTTTTACTCTCTAGTGAGCGAAAAATGGTGTTTTCTTGACTTTTTTCAAAGTGCTGAAAAGTCATATAAATGGACATATCACACCATAATTCACCTTAAAATAATAATAAAAGTGAGTTTCCGACAAGTCATGAAATAAGAAATTTTACTCTCAAGTGAGCGAAAAATCATGTTATCTTGACTTTTTTCAAAGTGCGGAAATGTCATATAAATCGACATATTAGACCATAATACACCTTAAAATAGCAATAAAAGAGAGTTTACGTTAAGTCAAGAAATAAGAATTTTTACTCTCTAGTGAGCGTAAAATCGTGTTTTATTGACTTTTTTCAAAGTGCGGAAAAGTCATATAAATGGACATATAAGACCATAATACACCGTTAAATAGCACTTAAAGTGAGTTTCCGACATGTCATGAAATAAGAAATTTTACTCTCTGGTGAGCGAAAAATCGTGTTTTCTTGACTTTTTTCAAAGTGCGGAAAAGTCATATAAATGGACATATCACACCATAATACACCTTTAAATAGCAATAAAAGTGAGTTTCCGACAAGTCATGAAATAAGAATTTTTACTCTCTGGTGAGCGAAAAATCGTGTTTTCTTCTCTTTTTTCAAAGTGCGGAAAAGTCATATAAATCGACATATTAGACCATAATACACCTTAAAATAGCAATAAAAGAGAGTTTACGTTAAGTCAAGAAATGAGAATTTTTACTCTCTAGTGAGCGTAAAATCATGTTTTCTTGACTTTTTTCAAAGTGCTGAAAAGTCATATAAATGGACATATATACACCTTTAAATAGCACTTAAAGTGAGTTTCCGACAAGTCATGAAATAAGACTTTTTACTCTCTAGTGAGCGAAAAATCTTGTTTTCTTGACTTTTTTCAAAGTGCGGAAAATGCATATAAATGGACATATCACACCATAATATACCTTTAAATAGCACCCAAAGTGAGTTTCCGAAAAGTCATGAAATAAGAATTTTTACTCTCTAGTGAGCGAAAAATGGTGTTTTCTTGACTTTTTTTCAAAGTGCTGAAAAGTCATATAAATGGACATATCACACCATAATTCACCTTAAAATAATAATAAAAGTGAGTTTCCGACAAGTCATGAAATAAGAAATTTTACTCTCAAGTGAGCGAAAAATCATGTTATCTTGACTTTTTTCAAAGTGCGGAAAATGCATATAAATGGACATATCACACCTTAATACACCTTTAAATAGCAATAAAAGTGAGTTTCCGACAAGTCATGAAATAAGAATTTTTACTCTCTGGTGAGCGAAAAATCGTGTTTTCTTCTCTTTTTTCAAAGTGCGGAAAAGTCATATAAATCGACATATTAGACCATAATACACCTTAAAATAGCAATAAAAGAGAGTTTACGTTAAGTCAAGAAATGAGAATTTTTACTCTCTAGTGAGCGTAAAATCATGTTTTCTTGACTTTTTTCAAAGTGCTGAAAAGTCATATAAATGGACATATATACACCTTTAAATAGCACTTAAAGTGAGTTTCCGACAAGTCATGAAATAAGACTTTTTACTCTTCTAGTGAGCGAAAAATCTTGTTTTCTTGACTTTTTTCAAAGTGCGGAAAATGCATATAAATGGACATATCACACCATAATATACCTTTAAATAGCACCCAAAGTGAGTTTCCGAAAAGTCATGAAATAAGAATTTTTACTCTCTAGTGAGCGAAAAATGGTGTTTTCTTGACTTTTTTCAAAGTGCTGAAAAGTCATATAAATGGACATATCACACCATAATTCACCTTAAAATAATAATAAAAGTGAGTTTCCGACAAGTCATGAAATAAGAAATTTTACTCTCAAGTGAGCGAAAAATCATGTTATCTTGACTTTTTTCAAAGTGCGGAAATGTCATATAAATCGACATATTAGACCATAATACACCTTAAAATAGCAATAAAAGAGAGTTTACGTTAAGTCAAGAAATAAGAATTTTTACTCTCTAGTGAGCGTAAAATCGTGTTTTATTGACTTTTTTCAAAGTGCGGAAAAGTCATATAAATGGACATATAAGACCATAATACACCGTTAAATAGCACTTAAAGTGAGTTTCCGACATGTCATGAAATAAGAAATTTTACTCTCTGGTGAGCGAAAAATCGTGTTTTCTTGACTTTTTTCAAAGTGCGGAAAAGTCATATAAATGGACATATCGGACCATAATACACCTTAAAATAGCAATAACACTGAGTTTACGTTAAGTCAAGAAATAAAACATTTTACTCTCTAGTGAGCGAAAAATCGTGTTTTCTTGACTTTTTTCAAAGTGCGGAAAATGCATACAAATGGACATATCACACCATAATACACCTTAAAATAGCAATAAAAGAGAGTTTACGTTAAGTCAAGAAATAAGAACTTTTACTCTCTAGTGAGCGTAAAATCATGTTTTCTTGACTTTTTTCAAAGTGCTGAAAAGTCATATAAATGGACATATATACACCTTTAAATAGCACTTAAAGTGAGTTTCCGACAAGTCATGAAATAAGACTTTTTACTCTCTAGTGAGCGAAAAATCTTGTTTTCTTGACTTTTTTCAAAGTGCGGAAAAGTCATATAAATGGACATATCGGACCATAATACACCTTAAAATAGCAATAACACTGAGTTTACGTTAAGTCAAGAAATAAAACATTTTACTCTCTAGTGAGCGAAAAATCGTGTTTTCTTGACTTTTTTCAAAGTGCGGAAAATGCATACAAATGGACATATCACACCATAATACACCTTAAAATAGCAGTAAAAGAGAGTTTACGTTAAGTCAAGAAATAAGAACTTTTACTCTCTAGTGAGCGTAAAATCGTGTTTTCTTGACTTTTTTTCAAAGTGCGGAAAATGCATATAAATGGACATATCACACCATAATACACCTTAAAATAGCAATAAAAGAGAGTTTACGTTAAGTCAAGAAATAAGAACTTTTACTCTCTAGTGAGCGTAAAATCGTGTTTTCTTGACTTTTTTTAAAATTGCGGAAACGTCATATAAATCGACATATCGGACCATAATACACATTAAAATAGCAATAAAACTGAGTTTACGTTAAGTCAAGAAATAAAACATTTTACTCTCTAGTGAGCGAAAAATCGTGTTTTCTTGACTTTCTTCAAAGTGCGGAAAATGCATATAAATGGACATATCACACCATAATACAGCTTTAAATAGCAATAAAAGTGAGTTTCCGACAAGTCATGAAATAAGAATTTTTACTCTCTGGTGAGCGAAAAATCGTGTTTTCTTCTCTTTTTTCAAAGTGCGGAAAAGTCATATAAATCGACATATTAGACCATAATACACCTTAAAATAGCAATAAAAGAGAGTTTACGTTAAGTCAAGAAATGAGAATTTTTACTCTCTAGTGAGCGTAAAATCATGTTTTCTTGACTTTTTTCAAAGTGCTGAAAAGTCATATAAATGGACATATCACACCATAATTCACCTTAAAATAATAATAAAAGTGAGTTTCCGACAAGTCATGAAATAAGAAATTTTACTCTCAAGTGAGCGAAAAATCATGTTATCTTGACTTTTTTCAAAGTGCGGAAATGTCATATAAATCGACATATTAGACCATAATACACCTTAAAATAGCAATAAAAGAGAGTTTACGTTAAGTCAAGAAATAAGAATTTTTACTCTCTAGTGAGCGTAAAATCGTGTTTTATTGACTTTTTTCAAAGTGCGGAAAAGTCATATAAATGGACATATAAGACCATAATACACCGTTAAATAGCACTTAAAGTGAGTTTCCGACATGTCATGAAATAAGAAATTTTACTCTCTGGTGAGCGAAAAATCGTGTTTTCTTGACTTTTTTCAAAGTGCGGAAAAGTCATATAAATGGACATATCGGACCATAATACACCTTAAAATAGCAATAACACTGAGTTTACGTTAAGTCAAGAAATAAAACATTTTACTCTCTAGTGAGCGAAAAATCGTGTTTTCTTGACTTTTTTCAAAGTGCGGAAAATGCATACAAATGGACATATCACACCATAATACACCTTAAAATAGCAATAAAAGAGAGTTTACGTTAAGTCAAGAAATAAGAACTTTTACTCTCTAGTGAGCGTAAAATCGTGTTTTCTTGACTTTTTTTAAAAGTGCGGAAAAGTCATATAAATCGACATATCGGACCATAATACACCTTAAAATAGCAATAAAACTGAGTTTACGTTAAGTCAAGAAATAAAACATTTTACTCTCTAGTGAGCGAAAAATCGTGTTTTCTTGACTTTTTTCAAAGTGCGGAAAATGCATATAAACGGACATATCACACCATAATACACCTTAAAATAGCAATAAAAGAGAGTTTACGTTAAGTCAAGAAATAAGAACTTTTACTCTCTAGTGAGCGTAAAATCGTGTTTTCTTGACTTTTTTTAAAAGTGCGGAAAAGTCATAAATTGACATATCG
>JAUKNL010000260.1:0-24668 GCA_030765065.1 Deroplatys truncata
GGATGGCAGCATTTCTCACCGACTGTGTGGGTGGGTGAGAGGGAGGGAAGGAAAGAGAGAAAGAAAGAAAAGAAAAGAAACACTGGTAAGAACTCCCGCCTTTGTCAAACAAGCCTATAAGCCGTACGACATGTAAGGCATGCTTTTGCAACATTCCTCCCAATCCAGGCAGACATCGGAGCGTTTTATTCCCAAATAAATTGAGGCTAAAATACTGTACGCGTAACTCCTCTCCTCTGGATGTACTGAGTAAGACTGAGCTTGCCTTGCTATTACATTGATTGCGTATCCTCCTACGGTGCTTCTTTTCTTACTTGAAACCCCCCGCCGCCATAAGCAAGAAGAAGAGCAACAACAGCGGTTTCGGTATTACCATTACTAGGGAACAGGGATTCCGGGTTAATGAAGACTAGCGTAGGTATCTCAAAGTGGATCATGCCTAACATGTTCACACCTAGGCAAACATGTTCATTTCTGTGTTGACCAATATATTGGTTGCTGCTGTTTTTCCATGACATCGCTTTCCACCGCGGTTTTCATTTCTCTGGATTCTTCTAAATGGGTAACGGATCTAGCCCGCCACTTTGGTTTCTGATAGCCACGAGTTGGGGCAGGCAACTGACTTGAGAATCACCTGTGCATGCTACATGTACCGTTTATAACAGCATTTCCTACGCCAACGGCCATACCATGCTGAAAACACCGGTTCTCGTCCGATCACCGAAGTTAAGCAGCATTGGGCGTTGTCAGTACTTAGATGGGTGACCGCTTGGGAACACCACGTGCCGTTGGCATCAGCCACCCTTTTTTTGTTTTCTTCTGTCTCCCTCCCTCCACCTCAGCCTTTCTTCTTCTTGTTACTAATGTTGTTGTTACTACTACTACTACTACTACTACTACTACTACTACTACTACTACTACTACTACTCCTCCCCCCACCCCCCGCCGCCCAATGATGGCAGTAAAGCCGTCCCACACTAGACGGGATAGAGCGACAGGAGATTATTCAATCCTTTAGGAAAGGAGAACCGAACGGGCCTGAGGAATCTGCTTATGAGGGTGTATTAAGTGAAGTCAATAAAGGAAAAGCAAATCCAACATCTCTCACTCCACTTACCGCTTTTACTGGTCCTTCCTTGTCTGCCACCGTCACCCATTCTCCGTCTACCAGGCTTCCCTTCGGTTTGTTGCAGCCGCTCGTGTCATCTCATCTGGTGCGTGTGCCAATCCAAAGTGCTGCCAGGAGCCTCCTTGGAGCAGGTAAGGTACCTTATGGAGGAGGCGGGTCTCATCAGCGTCTGCAAAAGAAGGCATGTTTCACTTTGGTGAGCTCAAGCTCTCTTATACCAACGTTCGCTCAAAGCAAAATCTTTGGTCGAGTGAGCGCTTCATTATTTTGCAAAGCCAAACCATGCATGCATACCTAACCTACCCACGCACAAACAAACTCTCTCTCTCTCTCAGTTATGTCTGGCAGAGCTTTACAGGTTTAAGAGCTTTTAATCACTCTAGAAAGCCGTTCACCCACCGCCACAAGTGTAATTCTTTGTGCTTCCCCTAATGCGAGCCTCTTCCGATCTCGGGGACGTCAAACGAGGATTAATTCCATAAATTACAGCTACAGATCAATGCATTTATCTATGCATTATCCTTTCTCACCCTCTGCAAAAATCACACTCCCTCTGCCTCATTTGTTTCAACTGCGGAAAGTTCGTCATCTGGCTAAACCTACACGTCACCTACCCACCCACCCCCCCCTCCCTGCTTTTCTAGGTTATGTCTGGCAGAGCTCTCTACAAGGTTGTGTATGTGGCTTTGGTGGAGAGAGGCCTGTTGATTTAGGACCTTCTACAGCTACTACTGGAACACGCGTTTTTATACATTATTATTATTATTATTATTATTATTATTATTATTATTATTAGTGTACTGTTATGTCATGAGTGTCTGCATGCGTAATGCCTTTGTGTGCTGTTCCTGCCTCTTTGGGACCTCAAAGGAATGCATCAGTCTATAAATAAATAAATAAATAAATGGGCAACTATAAGACTTTTGTTATTCTTTCTCACCATCTGCAAAACCAGGCGTTGGCACACTCAGGCTTGCTTGCTCCACTATAACCACCACACGCCACATCCCCCTCTAGGTTATGTATGGCAGAGCTTCCCTGCACTCCACTAGGTAAGTGGTCTCTAAGCGACGCCAACAGATATATCTGCCTTTTTCTTTCTTTTGTTTTCTAAGACACCCCCCCCCCACTTTCCACGTTCCCTCCTAGCCCCCTCTTCTAGGTTGTGTGTGCCAGAGGTTTACTGCACTTTACTCATAAGGTAAGAGATTTCTATGTGACATGCATAGAGACACGCGCTTTTTTAATAACTTGTCGCCACCTGCAAAAGCATGCACGTTACGTGGCATTGGCGGACCTGGCAGGTTTGTTTATTATTTTAACTCACTTCCCGGACCAAAGTTCTGTACACCGTGAGATTTACCACTAGCACACGTACCTATCACAAGCATTTTTCAGGTCTAAGTAGCAGGCGCTGAGTGAGGTTGCCAGTATGCGTGCTATGGGTAAGTTGCCTTTCTTGCGCCCTCATTAAAGACTAAACTGATGTCTTATATGTCCAACAAATGACACAGTAAGGCGTTCCCCTTAACGCAGCAGTATTGCACACAGTGGTAGTTTAAGGTTAGTAAAGGCAAAAGTTACAGCAGTATTGCATACAGTGGTAGTTAAGTTAGTAAATCCAACAGTTACGTCCGTATTCGACACAGTGGTAGTTAGGTTAGTAAAGCCAAAAGTTACAGCAGTATTGCATACAGCGGTAGGTTAAGGTTAGTAAACCCAAAAGTTACAGCAGTATTGCATTCAGTGGTAGTTTAAGGTTAGTAAAGCCAACAGTTACGGCAGTATTGTACACAGTGGTAGTTTAAGGTTAGTAAAGCCAACAGTGGTAGTTTGCTTGCAAAGGCAAAAGTTACAGCAGTATTGTATACAGTGGTAGTTTAAGGTTAAAAAAGCCAACAGTGGTAGTTTGCTTGCAAAGGCAAAAGTTACAGCAGTATTGTATACAGTGGTAGTTTAAGGTTAGTAAAGCCAACAGTTACCTCCGTATTGCACGCAGTGCTAGTTTAAGGTTAGTAAAGCCAAAAGTTACAGCACTATTGCACGCAGTGGTATTTTAAGGTTGGCAAAGCCAACAGTTACGGCAGTATTGCATACAGTGGTAGTTTAAGGTTAGTAAAGGCAACAGTTACAGCAGTATTGCACACAGTGGTAGTTTAAGGTTAGTAAAGCCAACAGTTACCTCCGTATTGCACGCAGTGGTAGTTAAGTTAGTAAAGCCAACTGTTACGTCCGTATTCGACACAGTGGTAGTTAGGTTAGTAAAGCCAAAAGTTACAGCAGTATTGCATACAGTGGTAGGTTAAGGTTAGTAAACCCAAAAGTTACAGCAGTATTGCATACAGTGGTAGGTTAAGGTTAGTAAACCCGAAAGTTACAGCAGTATTGCATTCAGTGGTAGTTTAAGGTTAGTAAAGCCAACAGTTACGGCAGTATTGTACACAGTGGTAGTTTAAGGTTAGTAAAGCCAACAGTGGTAGTTTGCTTGCAAAGGCAAAAGTTACAGCAGTATTGTATACAGTGGTAGTTAAAGGTTAAAAAAGCCAACAGTGGTAGTTTGCTTGCAAAGGCAAAAGTTACAGCAGTATTGTATACAGTGGTAGTTTAAGGTTAGTAAAGCCAACAGTGGTAGTTTGCTTGCAAAGGCAAAAGTTACAGCAGTATTGTATACAGTGATAGTTTAAGGTTAGTAAAGCCAACAGTTACCTCCGTATTGCACGCAGTGCTAGTTTAAGGTTAGTAAAGCCAAAAGTTACAGCACTATTGCACGCAGTAGTATTTTAAGGTTAGCAAAGACAACAGTTACAGCAGTATTGCAGACAGTGGTAGTTTAAGGTTAGTAAAGGCAACAGTTACAGCAGTATTGCACACAGTGGTAGTTTAAGGTTAGTAAAGCCAACAGTTACCTCCGTATTGCACGCAGTGGTAGTTAAGTTAGTAAAGCCAACTGTTACGTCCGTATTCGACACAGTGGTAGTTAGGTTAGTAAAGCCAAAAGTTACATCAGTATTGCATACAGTGGTAGTTTAAGGTTAGTAAAGCCAAACGTTACAGCAGTATTGCATACAGTGGTAGTTTAAGGTTAGTAAAGGCAACAGTTACAGCAGTATTGCATACAGTGGTAGTTTAAGGTTAGTAAAGCCAAAAGTTACAGCCCTATTGCACGCAGTGGTATTTTAAGGTTAGCAAAGCCAACAGTTACGGCAGTATTGCATACAGTGGTAGTTTAAGGTTAGTAAAGGCAAAAGTTACAGCCCTATTGCACGCAGTGGTATTTTAAGGTTAGCAAAGCCAACAGTTACGGCAGTATTGCATACAGTGGTAGTTTAAGGTTAGTAAAGGCAACAGTTACAGCAGTATTGCACACAGTGGTAGTTTAAGGTTAGTACAGCCAACAGTTACAGCAGTATTGCGTACAGTGGTAGTTTAAGATTAGTAAAGGCAAGAGTTACAGCAGTATTGCATACAGTGGCAGTTAAGTTAGTAAAGCCAACAGTTACGTCCGTTTTCGACACAGTGGTAGTTAGGTTAGTAAAGCCAACAGTTACCTCCGTATTGCACGCAGTGGTAGTTTAAGGTTAGTAAAGCCAACAGTTACAGTGGTAGTTAAGTTAGTAAAGCCAACAGTTACGTCCGTATTCGACACAGTGGTAGTTAGGTTAGTAAAGCCAAAAGTTACAGCAGTATTGCATACAGTGGTAGTTTAAGGTTAGTAAAGGCAACAGTTACCTCCGTATTGCACGCAGTGGTAGTTTAAGGTTAGTAAAGCCAAAAGTTATAGCAGTATTGCACGCAGTGGTAGTGTAAGGTTAGTAATGCCAACAGTTACGGCAGTATTGCATACAGTGGTAGTTTAAGTATAGTAAAGCCAACAGTTAAGGCAGTATTGTATACAGTGGTAGTTTAAGGTTAGTAAAGGAAAAAGTTACAGGAGTATTGTATACAGTGGTAGTTTAAGGTTAGTAAATCCAACAGTTACAGCAGTATTGTATACAGTGGTAGTTTAAGGTTAGTAAAGGCAAAAGTTGCAGCAGTATTGTACACAGTGGTAGTTTAAGTTTAGTAAAGCCAACAGTTACAGCAGTATTGCATACAGTGGTAGTTTAAGGTTAGTAAAGCCAACAGTTACAGCAGTATTGCATACAGTGGTAGTTAAAGGTTAGTAAACGCAAAAGTTACAGGAGTATTGTATACAGTGGTAGTTTAAGGTTAGTAAATCCAACAGTTACAGCAGTATTGTATACAGTGGTAGTTTAAGGTTAGTAAAGGCAAAAGTTGCAGCAGTATTGTACACAGTGGTAGTTTAAGTTTAGTAAAGCCAACAGTTACAGCAGTATTGCATACAGTTGTAGTTAAAGGTTAGTAAAGCCAATAGTTACGGCAGTATTGCATACAGTGGTAGCTTAAGGTTAGTAAAGCCAACAGTTACGGCAGTATTGCATACAGTGGTAGTTTAAGGTTAGTAAAGCCAAAAGTTACAGCAGTATTGCACGCAGTTGTAGTTTAAGGTTAGTACAGCCAACAGTTACAGCAGTATTGCGTACAGTGGTAGTTTAAGATTAGTAAAGCCAGAAGTTACAGCAGTATTGCACGCAGTGGTAGTTTAAAGTTAGTAAAGCCAACAGTTACGGCAGTATTGTACACAGTGGTAGTTTAAGGTTAGTAAAGCCAACAGTTACAGTGGTAGTTAAGTTAGTAAAGCCAACAGTTACGTCCATATTCGACACAGTGGTAGTTAGGTTAGTAAAGCCAAAAGTTACAGCAGTATTGCATACAGTAGTAGCTTAAGGTTAGTAAAGCCAAAACTTACAGCAGTATTGCCTACAGTGGTAGTTTAAGGTTAGTAAAGCCAATAGTTCCCTCCGTATTGCACGCAGTGGTAGTTTAAGGTTAGTAAAGCCAGAAGTTACAGCAGTATTGCACGCAGTGGTAGTTTAAAGTTAGTAAAGCCAACAGTTACGGCAGTATTGCATAAAGTGGTAGTTTAAGGTTAGTAAAGCCAACAGTTACAGCAGTATTGCATACAGTGGTAGTTTAAGCTTAGTAAAGCCAAACGTTACGGCAGTATTGTATACAGTGGTAGTTTAAGGTTAGTAAAGCCAACAGTTACAGCAGTAATGTACACAGTGGCAGGTAAGGTTGATAAAGCCAACAGTTACAGCAGTATTGCATACAGTGATACTTTAAGGTTAGTAAAGGCAACAGTTACAGCAGTATTGCATACAGTGGTAGTTTAAGGTTAGTAAAGGCAAATGTTACAGCAGTATTGCACACAGTGGCAGTTTAAGGTTAGTAAAGGCAACATTTACAGCAGTATTGCACACAGTGGTAGTTTAAGGTTACTAAAGCTAACAGTTACAACAGTATTGTATACAGTGGTAGTTAATTTAGTAAAGCCAACAGTTACGTCCGTATTCGACACAGTGGTAGTTAGGTTAGTAAAGCCAAAAGTTACAGCAGTATTGCATACAGTGGTAGTTTAAGGTTAGTAAAGGCAACAGTTACAGCAGTATTGTACACAGTGGTAGTTTAAGGTTAGTAAAGCCAACAGTTACAGCAGTATTGCATACAGTGGTAGTTTAAGGTTAGTAAAGGCAACAGTTACAGCAGTATTGTACACAGTGGTAGTTTAAGGTTAGTAAAGCCAACAGTTACAGCAGTATTGTACACAGTGGTAGTTTAAGGTTAGTAAAGCCAACAGTTACAGCAGTATTGTACACAGTGGCAGGTAAGGTTAGTACAGGCAAAAGTTACAGCAGTATTGCATTCAGTGGTAGCTTAAGGTTAGTAAAGGGGCAAAAGTTACAGCAGTATTGCATACAGTGGTAGTTTAAGGTTAGTAAAGCCAACAGTTACAGCAGTATTGTATACAGTGGTAGTTTTAGTTAAGTAAAGGCAAAAGTTACAGCAGTATTGTGTACAGTGGTAGTTTAAGGTTAGTAAATCCAACAGTTACAGCAGTATTGTATACAGTGGTAGTTTAAGGTTAGTAAAGGCAAAAGTTGCAGCAATATTGTACACAGTGGTAGTTTAAGTTTAGTAAAGCCAACAGTTACAGCAGTATTGCATACAGTGGTAGTTTAAGGTTAGTAAAGCCAACAGTTACAGCAGTATTGCATACAGTGGTAGTTTAAGGTTAGTAAAGGCAAAAGTTACAGCAGTATTGCATACAGTGGTAGTTTAAGGTTAGTAAAGCCAACAGTTACAGCAGTATTGTACACAGTGGTAGTTCAAGGTTAGTAAAGCCAACAGTTACAGCAGTATTGTACACAGTGGTAGTTTAAGGTTAGTAAAGCCAACCGTTACAGCAGTATTGCATACACTGGTAGTTTAAGGTTAGTAAAGCCAAAACTTACAGCAGTATTGCACACAGTGGTAGTTTAAGGTTAGTAAAGCCAACAGTTACAGCAGTATTGCACACAGTGGTAGTTTAAGGTTAGTAAAGGCAAAAGTTACAGCAGTATTGCATACAGTGGTAGTTTAACGTTAGTAAAGGCAAAAGTTACAGCAGTATTTCACACAGTGGCAGTTTAAGGTTAGTAAAGGCAAAAGTTACAGCAGTATTGCATACAGTGGTAGTTTAAGGTTAGTAAAGGCAAAAGTTGCAGCAATATTGTACACAGTGGTAGTTTAAGTTTAGTAAAGCCAACAGTTACAGCAGTATTGCATACAGTGGTAGTTTAAGGTTAGTAAAGGCATAAGTTACAGCAGTATTGCATACAGTGGTAGTTTAAGGTTAGTAAAGCCAACAGTTACAGCAGTATTGTACACAGTGGTAGTTTAAGGTTAGTAAAGCCAACAGTTGCAGCAGTATTGCATACAGTGGTAGTTTAAGGTTAGTAAAGCCAACCGTTACAGCAGTGTTGTATACACTGGTAGTTTAAGGTTAGTAAAGCCAAAACTTACAGCAGTATTGCACACAGTGGTAGTTTAAGGTTAGTAAAGCCAACAGTTACAGCAGTATTGCACACAGTGGTAGTTTAAGGTTAGTAAAGGCAAAAGTTACAGCAGTATTGCATACAGTGGTAGTTTAACGTTAGTAAAGGCAAAAGTTACAGCAGTATTTCACACAGTGGCAGTTTAAGGTTAGTAAAGGCAAAAGTTACAGCAGTATTGCATACAGTGGTAGTTTAACGTTAGTAAAGGCAAAAGTTACAGCAGTATTTCACACAGTGGCAGTTTAAGGTTAGTAAAGGCAAAAGTTACAGCAGTATTGCATATAGTGGTAGTTTAAGGTTAGTAAAGGCAAAAGTTACAGCAGTATTGCACATAGTGGTAGTTTAAGGCTAGTAAAGGCAAAAGTTACAGCAGTATTGCATACAGTGGTAGTTTAAGGTTAGTTAAGTCAACAGTTACAGCAGTATTGCACGCAGTGGTTGTTATGAAAAACAACAACAGACAAAAGCAGCAGTTACACTAGCATTGGATACAGTGGTAGTTAAGATTAAAGCTACTACCGTTACGCTAGTTTGGAGGTTTACACCTTTCTGTTTCCCTTTCTGCACTACAAATGTAAAACCCAATGAGATGATATCGCTACCAGTAGCACCACCTTACTAACACCTTTGTATAGATTAGAACCAACTCTTTCCTTACTACTGTCCCCATCACTGTGCATTTTGAGGATAGGGCGTGGCAGAGACTGAGTGAGGTTATGTTTTTCGAGCTTTAGGACATACCCTAGCTTGGAGGTATCCCTCCCGAAATAGAAACTTCCTTCACCATTTGAAGAGAATTTATGTAATGCTCTCGTAAGGTAATGTCAGAGTTATTGCCACATCTTTCTAAATTATCTTTTTGTCTTTCTTTTTTCGCTGTGAGATTTCATTGCACACATTTCTGGTACATGGCCTAAGATGCAGAGTGAGGTTAGGTGCAATTGCTACCCTCTTACTCCACTTTTCCAGGTTATGCCTGTCTGAGCAGTTACATCAGTATTGGACACAGTGGCAGTTAAGGTAGTATTGCTACCACTAGCAGTGTTAAGTATTTCAGGTTATATGCCTCTCTATTTGAAAGTGTGTCCGACAGAGTGAGGCAGGTCATGCTCCTCGACGACTGCATGTAATTTTTGCATTTGAGGGGTTACCGCTTTTTTAATCCTCGTGTGGGTGGGTGCGTGCACTTCTTTCCAGACTGGATATTCACCTGCCTTCCTAAGAGGCCTGTAAGACCCTTTAATCGCTCTGGTCCCATCACATGCATTTTATGGAGAAGGTGTGCCAGATGCATAGTGAGGTTATGTTTCGTGTTTTTCTTTCTGCCCTAGAAACGCAGAACTCAAAGAGGTGGTCTGCACCCTACCGTCGTCGTCGTCGTCGTCGCCAATAGCAGTGTAAGCATTTCGGGTGCATACGCAGTCTTCCTTTCTGCAGCACAAGTGTAAAATCTAAATGTAAGTCCATTACATTTCCGACCCCTCTACTTATGCCAAGCTTTCATTCCTTTATGTAAGATTGTTTCTTGTTCGTTTTTCATTTCCACCGGTTCTTTGTAGCTTTTGGCATTGTTTTTTTTTTAGGTAATAGCCAGTTTTGAGTTGCATATAAACAAACTACAAATGATCCCTTCACCAGAGGAACCAACGCTGATTACATTTGCGGGTGTTGGGATGAGGTTAGGAAGCATATTTACTAACAATTCCTTCCAATTTCATGTTTCCAGCTTGCGATTATAGAGAGCACTACTGGCTGTTTCATGTCACGGCCGCCTAAAACATCCTCTAAAGTGAAGAATCTAATATGCACAATAGGGATCTAATATGCCGTGGCCGAGAACGAGAAAGTTAAAAGAACCACCCATGCGTTTTCCGTTCCATTCCAGATATCCGTCTGCCTTCCTAACACCTTTACACGTAACTTAATTATCCCATGCTCCCTCCATATCGGTCTGACTCAGAAGGTGAATCAGGTGCAGAGTGAGGTTATGCTTCTCAACCGTTTGAAGACGCCCAGCAAGGAGGCAGGTTGAGCCCTTTGCGTTTTCCTTATCCTTCTCCGTGTATCCACGCATTTGACCTAACTCAGTTGCTTCGATTAACCCCATTGTTTTACTCCACATCCATTTGCCCATCCTTCGTGGGAGAGCAGGTAGGTTGTATGTATGCCATCATACATGTAGGTACCATCTTAAGGCCTATCAGCTTAAGCTCTTTAAACCTGTCCTTACATTGCTTTCCTTTTGTGGACGGCGACGCTGCGCTCCTCTCGAGGCTAGGTTCCCGTTCCGTCGCTCCTGGGGGTTGAATACCACCAACCCGGCCGGATGACGCCACGTTTCGCTGATCTGGACTCTGCACCCAACCACTTTCCATGCGAGGTGCGTACATCGAGAGGATGCACCGTCCCGTCTTCTCCGATCACACCCCGCCTGCAACAAGAAATGCCTCATTATTTAGCTGCCCTGTCTTTCCAGCCCTTGCGCCACCGCTACATTGGCGGTGCGCTCATCCTGTACTTAGCGGCACTTCTGCACCCCCATCGAGGGCCATCTATCTCGGAGGGTTCCTGGTTCTCCTACCTCGTCTCACAAAGTCCCTCTGGCTCATCTTAGGCCCATCCGAACATCCTGAAAGCGGAGGATTTGCACCTTCATTGCCCGAAATTGTGTTCGATGCACGCCAACTTTTGAGAAGCTTCAGAGACAGCAGGGTGCGACCTGGAACGCGCTCGCTTCGTGTGGGGACAGCCAAAGGTTCGGACTTCTCGCCCCCCAAGGGACATCACTCTTCGCAACCCCGTGCAGTCCTCCCAGGTGAGAAACCCGGGCACGGTGCTGACCGAGCCCGGATTGCAAGCCCGAATTCGCAAGGCTCCCTGAGCGAGGGGTTTACCCTGACATCGGTCACTTGGGCTCCCGCAGCATCCCCAATCTTCAAGGCATGCGGCGCTGCACCGAGAAACCGACGCTTGTCGTGAGGGGCGTCGTGAAGAGGGTGGAAACCATGTCAGGAAGCACGCCACTGGCTCGTGACCGCGCGCGCGACCTGCCGGCAGCTCCCTCACGTTTTCTAGGAGGTACGTGCCTGGGCGACGCTCCTCCGAAAATAGAGTGCGCATTTTATACATTTTCACTTCAGACATGGCAGATACAGCAGCAACAACGGCCCCCGCCGCGGCTCCAGCGCAGGCTTCCCCCAAGAAGGCCAAGGCCTCTTCGGCAAAGAAGCCCAGGACCAAGCCAGCACATCCTCGCACCTCCGAGATGGTGAGCAACGCCATCAAGAGCCTGAAGGAGAGGGGTGGCTCCTCTCTACAGGCCATCAAGAAGTACATCGCTGCCAACTACAAGGCCGACTCCGAGAAGCTCGCGCCGTTCATCAAGAAGTACCTGAAGGCCGCCGTGGCATCAGGAGAGCTAGTGCAGACCAAAGGCAAAGGCGCTTCCGGCTCCTTCAAGCTCGCCTCGGCAGCGAAGCCCGAGAAGACTTCGGCAGCCGCTGCACCTTCCAGGGGCAGACCAGCAGCACCCAAGGAGAAGAAGGCCTCATCCTCAGGAAAGGCCAAGCGATCCGCATCTAAGGCGTCGCCTAAGAAAGCTGCAAAGAAGCCGTCCGAGAAGAAGAGGGCTGCTTCGGCGCCCAAGCCGAAAAAAGCTCCTTCCAAGGCCAAGAAAGCCACGAAGATGCCGACGAAGAAGCCAAAGGCTCCCAAGCCCAAGAAGACTCCAAAGGCTAAGGCGCCCAAAAAGGCCAGCCCCAAAAAGAAGTGAGCCCTCGAGGCAACCCCATCAGGGTCGCAGCCCTTCTCAAACTGTCCCCATCCCCCACTGGGTGGATTGGGGGAAAACGGCCCTTATCAGGGCCATCACTCCGCTTCGGAAAGGGCAGTAGGCACACGGTCGATCAACGCTGACTAACTCGTGCAAAATCCCACGCTAATGTAAGTCGGCGCAAATAACCATGCCTTCATTTGGGAGGGAAGGAACCCGCTGGTGCAAAAATGAATGCGATTCACAAACGGACTCACTGTACGTGGGGGTTAGCAACCTAATTCAACTAGCCGGGGGAACCAAATGAGCAATCACGGCGGTCTCGCACCCTTCAGGGTACCTAACCCCGTTTGCTTTGCCTCTTTTGAATTGATTTTGTCTCCTCGCCTTTTCTATTTTTGGGGGTGTAGCGCCGTTAGGATGGGCGTGTCACTCGCGGAAGCCTTACTTTTCTCATTTACATATATCCATGGTGCCTGGCTATCACCGTTTACAAATATATGTATATATACTCGTGCTCATTTTTATGGTTCCGCCACCTTATCTCAAACGACGGTAATGTTGGCCCTGAAAAGGGCCGTTTTGTTCGGAGGCAAATTTGCCTTCCTCGAATTCGACGCTTAGGCCCTCTCACCACGGATTCTGCGAGCCAGCTGAATGTCCTTGGGCATGATGGTTACCCGCTTGGCATGAATGGCACACAGGTTGGTGTCTTCGAAGAGACCGACCAGGTAGGCCTCGCTGGCCTCCTGCAGTGCCATCACCGCCGAGCTCTGAAACCGGAGATCGGTCTTAAAGTCCTGCGCGATCTCTCTCACCAGGCGCTGAAAGGGCAGCTTGCGAATGAGCAGCTCCGTGCTCTTCTGATAACGCCGGATCTCCCGAAGAGCCACGGTTCCCGGACGGTAACGGTGGGGCTTTTTCACTCCGCCGGTAGCGGGAGCACTCTTCCTTGCGGCTTTGGTCGCCAGCTGTTTTCTGGGAGCCTTGCCACCGGTGGACTTTCGTGCCGTCTGCTTGGTACGTGCCATCTCTCTCTCGGATTCCTGCCGCCTTCTCTCGAGCAAATGAGCCGAATTTTCTGTTTGTGGGCCCATTTAGCAGCCTCGCTCTGCCCCCTCAGACCGCCTCCTGCAGTCCCATTGGCCAAACGCTGTGCGGCGTCGCCCATTGCCGGTCTGACTACAAAAAGGGCACTCCACTAGCGGCCGAATCATGGGCTCAATTGATGTCAGTGGTCAGTCATTGGAGTCAGAGAGAAGTGGTAGACAGTGCATGGTGAACATCGTGCTCTAGTTCACAAAATTTCGTGTGCTAAAACTATTAAAGCCTGTCATTTCATGTACTTCGGATAATGGAGTGCACTTAAAACTAATTGTTGGGTTACGACAGTGCTTCACGGTATAATAGCGAGACTAACATACACCTGCTGTAAATAATGGTGTAAATACGTGTGTATTTAAGAAGTGTAACAACTAAACTGTGTTTTTTGTGTTTGTGCTGTGTATGTGATACGTGTTTTTGTGTCAAATACTGTGTAAACTAAGTGTGGCACGCAACAGACGCGTCCCCAAGCCAGGCAGGCTGCTCCCGGCAGCACTTGCGGCTGGGGAGCATTGACCTCCAAGATGGCAGCCGCCGCCGCACCATCAGCTGGTCCTTCACTCCCGCCAGCCAGCGACGAACTAATCGCCCGAGGCGGTCAACCGGCCGCTTTTATACCCTCAGCGGTCCGACCAGCCGGAGGCTACGCCCCTCCCACTGCAACCACATTGGCGCAGCAGCGAGACGACGCACAAATGGAACACAGCGAGGCTGAGGAACGGCAGAGGGCCAGGAAACTATACAAGCTGGAGAGGGAAGTCCGCGACCTGGAGAAGGAGGCCGCGTATTACCAAGAGCTGCTTTCCTCGATGGAAGAGGGAATTAACTACCAAAAAATCGTGAATGACCTGGGCTACTGTTACCAGGAATTAAATTCCAAAAAAAGAAACCTGGTTGAGATGGGTGAAGGGTGGCGCGCCGTGCCAGCGCGCAAGCGGGCACTTCACCTCCACAGCAGCCGGGAGAGCGACTCGGACACCGAGCGCCCCGGCCCCAAACCTGGCAAGAAAAAAAACAAAACCCGCCACCTAGGACCACCACCAGTCACGACCAGCAACAAGTATGCGGTCCTCTCCGACACCGCGGACAGCAGTGACGACGAGATGGACCAGTCAACACCAGCTGCAGCTCCCCTGCCCCACTCTCCTCAACCCAAAACCCAAAGGCCGGCGCGCACATCACCGCGACCGTCCACCTCCACACACCCAAAACCTTCCACCTCCACACAACCCAAACCTTCCACCTCCACCTCCGCCACAACAGCGGCCACCAACAACCCTGAGTCGCAGAAGCCACCCAGGATAATAATACCCGATAACAAGCAAGCAACAAAGGTCCTGCACGTCCTGCGCAACTCCCTCCAGGCCGATCGTTACAAGCTGCAAAACACCCGAACCTGCCTGAAGCTGTTCCTCAGCAGGAAGGAGGACGCCATCCCCACCATGAGGCACCTGAAGGACGCCGGCATAGAGAGCTACAGCTTTACACCCCGGAGTGACCAGCCCCTCCGGTACGTCATTAAGCGACTCCCGGAGGACCTGGAAGAGGACTTCATCCGGGAAAGCCTGCAGCTCAAAGGATACACCGGCGTCCAGGTACGTCAACTCAAATCACGCGGTCGGCCTCTGCCTACTTTTCAAGTTACCTTAGACAGGACCACTGCTAACTCTAAACTACTACAGGAGAGAGAGGTGTGCCATATGATGGTCACCGTGGAGGTCCTCCGAACCAACCACCACATAACACAATGCTACAACTGCCAGCAACTAGGGCACACCTTCCAAATGTGCCATATGACCTCCCGGTGCGTCCTCTGCGGTGGCCTCCACCGCTTAGCTGACTGCCCCAAAAAGGCCACGCAGGACGTTGTACCCCACTGTGCGAACTGTGGGGAGACGCATCCTGCCAGCTATCGCGGTTGTGAAACGTTCAGAAACGAACGCCACCGCCGCCAACTGGCATCCATGGCCAGGAGCTCCCCAGGTGCTAAGCCAGGGCCAATGCCCATTCTTAACCCGGCCCTGGTCAAGGAAGGCGTCTCATTTGCAGGCGCCGCTAAGGGGCAAAAGGCACCCGTGCCACCACCAAGTGGTCCCCCCTCCAATTCCCCCCCCTCCCAGGAGCCCGCTGGCGACCTGGGCGGGCTGAAAGATCTCATAGATCTTTTTAAATCTTTCAATCTCCCAACACTCCTCCCAAAGGTGAAGCCATTCATCACAAAATTCAAAGGCTGCACCAGCACCTGGGACAAGCTAGAAACCATCATATGCTTTCTCTCCACAATCTTCGATTAGATGGCTACTGTAAGGGGAGGCATAACTTTAACTCGCGCGCTCCTGTGGAATGCCGACGGCATCTACCGGCAGCAGCACGAACTTGAAAACTACCTGCGGCGTAACAAAATTGATGTCGCATTTATATGCGAAACTAAATTAAAACAAGAGTACACTTTTAAGCTCAGGGGTTACAATGTTTTTCGAAATGACAGATTTGGCCGACAGGGGGGTGGTACCGCCATATTTTTAAAAAACACAGTTGCTCACGCTCCTGTCACGCTGCCAGCATTGACAGCGCTGGAGTGCACAGCATTAAAAGTTTGCATCAATAACCGAATGGTATTGTTGGTAGCGCTTTATAGGCCCCCTGGCTCACCTTCTTTATTGAGAGACCTCGAGCAGATCCTCAATTTAGAGGAGCACGTTATAATTGCAGGAGACTTCAACGCTCGGCACCCATGGTGGCATTCACGCCGAGCAAACGCGACCGGAAATCTCCTGGTTGAACTTATAACGGAGAATGACGACATTGAGGTTCACTTTCCCCCAGAACCCACTTTTTGGCATAAAACAGGTCACTTTGATCCTGAAATTTTGGACTTCGTTCTTACAAAAAATGCGGCTATTACTCAAAATTTGACAGTGTATCACAGCTTAGACTCTGACCATTTACCTGTGCATTTCGAAATCTGCGGCGCGGTCACGGCCGGTTGGAGCGGCCCCCAGCGCCGAGCAGATACAAACTGGCAACAATTTACAATGGAAATGCACAGGATGGCTCAGCCTAAACTGTCATACTACAGCGAGGCAGACATTGATGCCGCCATTGAAAACTTCACTGCCTCGCTGCACACGGCCAAAAGAAACGCTACCACGTACACCACAAGTCCACCCAGTTTTTGCACGTACCCGGAGGTGGAGCAGCTCATTGCTAGGAGGCGACGCCTGACGAGACTGTGGCGGCTTACCCGCCAGCCCGAATACAAAGTTGCAGCAAAATGGCTACGCAACATCACTCGGCAGCAGATTCAGCTTAACAAAAGTGAGCAGTGGGAAAATAAAATGTTAAGTACCACACATTCGGACCAGTCTTTATGGAAATTATTACGGGCATTCAAGGTCTCCTCTAGCGCTCCTACTGGCACTGAGGCGCTTCACACTCCACTCGGCCTGCACTTCTCCTCAGAGGAGAAAGCCGAGATTTTCGCCGACTGTCTGCAAGACAGATTCACAGAAAACAACACTCACAATCTCACCAAAGCACAAGAAGTACAGACATGGGTACAAAACTGGATGGCGCAGAAGCGTGAGCAACATCACCCACATATAACACCGCAGGAAGTGTACAAGCTCATTAGGCATTTGCCTAATGGGAAAGCCGCCGGCCCGGACAGGGTGACTAATGAGGAACTCAAACATCTCCCGAGAAAAGCCCTGGTGCAACTCACCAAGATTTTCAACGCCTGTTTGAGGTATAACTATTTCCCAGCCACTTGGAAACGAGCCAAGGTGATTATGCTGCCTAAGCAAGGGAAAAGCACCAGGCAACCTCAAAATTACCGCCCCATTAGTCTCCTGTCTAGTATTGGCAAATTGCTTGAGAAAATTATACTTTATCGACTCCAAAAACAAGTTTCGGAAACTAATGAATTTTCAAAATCTCAGTTTGGTTTTAGAAAAGCACACTCTACAGAATTACAGCTCTTACGACTTGCTGATGACATAACCGAGCAATTTAACAATGGGGCTTCAACGTTGGCGTTATTTCTGGACGTAGAAGCCGCATTCGACCGGTGCTGGCATAATGGCCTGCTTTACAAACTGCACCACAACTTTCCCGGCCTCCAGGATTATATGTTCTTAATTCAAAATTACTTAGAAAACCGGCGCTTCTACGTCCAAGTGGGCCGCTCCTCCTCCCGGGAGCGAGTTATGCGGGCTGGCGTCCCTCAAGGGGCTATAATGTCCCCCTTTTTGTACATATTATTTACTAATGATTTCCCTGTGGACGCCAGATGCAAAATCGCAATGTATGCTGACGACACTGCAATCTACAACCACCACAAAAATCCTCGTTTCGGCCTTTTGGAAATGCAGCGGTATGTTGACCGCTTCCTCTCGTGGCTCCACGATTGGAAAGTCGAAATTAATGCAAATAAGTGCCAGCTAATTTACTTCTCTAAGCGGGCACGCCCTCCGGCAATGGACCTAACGGTCGGTGGTCAAAGATTGCACTGCCGTCAGCAAATCAAGTACCTTGGCGTGACCATGGATCACACAATGCGATGGACAACCCACTTAAAAAATACCGCCAACAAAGGGCGGCAGCGATTAAAGTTATGCGCCCCCGTCTTCCGCAACAAACAACTTAAATTAAAATCCAAACTTATTTTGTATAAATCATTTATCTTATCAGTGGTCCTCTACGCCTGTGTGGCCTGGGCGAGCGCCTCTAAAACTGCCCTCCAATACCTCCAGACTGTACAAAACATTTCCCTCAGGAAAATTCTTCAAGTCCCCTTCTTCACAAACAATAGAACCCTACACGACGAAACCAACATGCCAACAATAGCAGAAGCAATAAACAAAAGAGGCTGCTCCGTATGGGCGCGCATACGACGCCATGATAACCATCTTATTTCCAACATCGGCAGTGGCGAGCCAAAACACCGCAAACATGCGAGAATCAAAATGTTCTAAAACAACCCTGGCTCGTCACTTTGCGCGCCCATCTCACCCGGCCCAAGGCCACTCACACATACGGCAGAGGCCCCCGCCAGATGGCGTCCCCTTCACGGAGGATACACGCTGCCGCACAGCAAAACCGCGGACTTGTATATAGTCAGTGTTAAGTGTTTTTTATTTATTTCGTGTGCCAGTGTTTCCGTGTGTCGGAACTGGGACGTGCAGCGCATGGCCAGGAATGTGTGAGCGTGTGTGTGTGTGTGTGTGTGCGTGTGTGTATAATATGTGTAGTGTATGTATATGTGTGTGTATGCATGTGTGAAAACAAAAAAAAAAAAACAAAAAACAAAAAAAGAAAAAAAAAAAATTGGTTTTCAAATTGAAACATAAACCGAGCAATACAGAACAAAACTGTCCTCGGGAACCTAAAGATGGTTGCTGTATGGGTTTTTATATTTTTCTTTTTAAATAATATCATAGTAACTAGACAAATGTAAAAAAAATGTAAATTTAAGCCTGTAAGCCGGGCCCCTTGTACCGGCACCAGGCCACATTTCTTTAATAAACAAATCTGAATCTGAATCTGCCGAATCATTCTTCGAGAGTTCGAGGAGAGCGAAGGATATCCCGCTGCAGACATGACTGGACGAGGCAAAGGCGGCAAGGGACTCGGAAAGGGCGGTGCCAAGCGCCACAGGAAAGTCCTGCGAGACAACATCCAGGGCATCACTAAGCCCGCCATTCGTCGTCTGGCGCGCAGAGGAGGAGTGAAGCGTATCTCCGGCCTCATCTACGAGGAGACAAGAGGCGTGCTCAAGGTGTTCCTGGAGAACGTCATCAGGGATGCCGTCACGTACACCGAACACGCCAAGAGGAAGACTGTCACTGCCATGGACGTAGTGTACGCCCTCAAGCGACAGGGCCGCACCCTGTACGGTTTCGGCGGTTAAGCATATTTCCTTGCGGCCGCACGGAGGTAACGAATCAAAAACGGCCCTTTTCAGGGCCAACAACTTATTCGCTTCAGAGCACCTAGTCCTGCGTGTTACGCTATGAAGATCCTCGCCTAGGGATCGCTTGCCCTTGCAGTCAGTAGTTATTATTATTACCGTTTGCATTAATTAATTTTCGAGACACCATGGCGTCGCTGCATTTTCCTGGCTTGCGTTCCGTATGTGCCTCATACGTTCGCAATGCTTATCGTGAAGGATACGGATCGTGCTTGCAATCTTAGGTGCGCTCTTTGCCAGCCATTTCGAGACGAGAGTCGAGCCTTTTCGGGAAGCAGAACGTGCAACTTTTCCATTGCACTTATTAGTTAGATAAACGCCCCCTCTAAGAAGGGACATTGGTTAAGGATAGGCATCATGCTTGCTATCGTAGGTACCCTATGGCAGGCATTCGGAGGTGGGAAATCCAGCCCTGTGTAACTTTCCATTGCTTTTATTTCAGCACTTGCACTCGTGTGCGGAGATGCCCGCGCCCCTCCTATCTATCCTCTCTAAGATCTAAGACGAGCGAATCATTGTTATGCCCGTCTTCTTCACGGTTTGCATGATCCAGATCTCCGAAAACCCCGCCTGTCAATTTCGGCACAAGGAAAACCCTACTGGAGATCGCCTTCACAACCTTAGGACGATACGCTCTAGGGAAACCTTGTGTTGGCCCTGAAAAGGGCCGTTTAATTTTCCGCGGGTGACGACCGAGAAGTGTGTCCACGCGCCTCTTTAGGCCTTCTTCTCGGTCTTCTTGGGCAGCAGCACTGCCTGGATGTTGGGCAGTACGCCACCCTGAGCAATGGTGACGCCGGAGAGGAGTTTGTTCAACTCCTCGTCGTTGCGAATGGCCAGCTGAAGATGCCTGGGGATTATTCTCGTTTTCTTGTTATCCCTGGCAGCGTTTCCCGCCAACTCCAACACCTCAGCAGCTAGGTACTCCATCACGGCGGCGAGGTACACGGGAGCACCGGCGCCAACTCGCTCGGCATAGTTGCCCTTGCGCAGAAGCCGATGGATACGACCCACGGGGAACTGCAGTCCAGCCCTGCTGGAGCGAGATTTAGACTTCCCCTTCACCTTTCCTCCCTTTCCACGTCCGGACATGATGCTCTGCTGTTGCGTACGTACACTGCGGAAGGTCTCTGCCAAATGCGTGCCGCCAGCCAGAGGAGGCCAGAGGAATGTCAGGACGATCGGGGACTTTGCCCCGGTCGTGTGTCAGTTGCCGCAGTACCGAGCCGCTTTGCGGCTTAACCTGCGAAATGAGCAGTTGGATGTGTATGTTCTGCAGGAATATTTGTTATGGAATGTAAATTTTGGGTTTTATGTTCAGTTTGGGTAGATAGGACACGCCCACGGGTAGGCGCGCGGGCCAATCAGATGGCCGCGCGTTTTCCTCCCGCCTAATTTGTTTAATCGGTCACTCAATTTGATGGTGACCGAGGTACTAGTTAATTAACCCCGTCTTGATTACGGGTGATATGTCGCTTGTCCATTGTTACCAAGAATCGATGCCTTTTGATCGATTTTGGTGAAAGGGGGCGTGTCTTAGCCGAGCGGACCAATGGCGTCCCTTGGCAGTTTGTATGATGGCAAGCGACGTGGCTCTCTCTGATTGTAATTTCCCAGAGTGTTGACCAGCTGATTTGGGTGGGAATTGATTTTGATGTACATTGATCGGGCCCTCGATCTGATGACGTCGATAATGTACGGGATGCCAGAATGTTCGTGGAGAATGTGAGATGGGAATCTCCAGCCGGTACCGTAGATTGTCCTGAGTGCCCTGTTCTGCAAAGTCTGGAGTCTGATGAGGGTGTAATTAGCCACCGTTCCCCAGATCTCACAGCCATACAGAACTAAGGGCGGCACTATCGCACGATATAGCTGGAGTTTCAGGCGTAGGGGCATGCTCTTTGAGCTCAGGATGGGATATAACTGCCGGAGAACTCCGTGACCCTGGGACACCTTGCCTCTGACATGATGGACGAAAGTTAGTTTCCGGTCCAACGTCACCCCGAGATACTTCGCCGTGTTCACCCAGGGGATTCGACGGCGT
This sequence comes from Deroplatys truncata, assembly GCA_030765065.1. NCBI lineage: Eukaryota > Metazoa > Arthropoda > Insecta > Mantodea > Mantidae > Deroplatys > Deroplatys truncata. The sequence goes on from JAUKNL010000260.1 coordinate 20,959, forward strand.
CGCAGCACGAAGTTTCGCTGGAGTCGGTTGGCTCTGGTTTTCGCCAGGAGAATCGCAGAGCTTTTCTCCGGGTTAATGGCCATTCGCCATTTCTCGCTCCATCTGCCAATGGCGCGGAGCTGGGTTTGTAGCTGCCGATAGCTGTAGCGGGCATTCCTGTTTATTGCGAAGATCATGAGATCGTCCGCATACTGACAAGTGTGGGTGTTGTGGTGGGTTGGGATGTCGGCCATGTAAGCAGCAAAGAGCGCCGGCGACAGTACACTGCCTTCCGGGACTCCCGCGCCAATGGGCCGCTCTGTGGAAAGTTCCCCCTCCACTTTTACTCGGAAGCTGCGGTTTTGTAGAAAACCGGCTACCAAGGAAATGTATGGAGAGGGGATGTCATGCTGTATGAGTTTATAGATGAGCCCTTCGTGCCAAGTTGTAGAGAAGGCTTTTTCCACGTCGAGCAATACCGCCACCGTTTTAGACCTTTCCTGGAAAGCCAGGGAAGTCTTTTCGGCTACTCGCAGCAATTGCTCGGTCGTGGAATGTCCAGATCGAAAACCAAACTGATGTTCCGGTAGGAAGCCTCTTTCCTCTAGGTGAGGGGTGAGGCGGGCTAGGAGCAGTTTCTCGAAGACTTTCGAGACAACTGGCAGGAGGCTGATGGATCTGTAGCTAGACGGGAAAACCGGATTTTTCCCCGGCTTCAGAACGCAGACCACCCGCGCCTCCTTCCACGCTGCGGGGAAGTGGCGCATATGCAGACATGCGTTATAAATTCGGGTCAAGTGAATCACGGCTTTTCGGGGGAGGTGCTGGAGCATTTCCGCTGTTACACGGTCCTGTCCAGGGGCTTTTTTGGATTTTAGGTGTTTAAGAACTGATGCTACCTCACTGGGTGTAGCTATGGGAATGTGGAAATCCTCGTGGTCTGCGGGGTGGGTTTCCAGGAAGTCCCCCACCACCTGTTCCACGAGGTCAGTTTGGTCGTCGTCCTGTGGCTCTTCTCTGGGCTGGAATTGATTTTCCAAGTAGTCTGCTAACGCATCTGCTTTCTCCCGAGGCTCGAAGACGAGCTGTCCTCGGGGGCTATGAATGGGATGCTGGTGTGCTGTTTTGTCTTTCCGCAGGCCACGGACTATTCGCCACGGTTTTCTCTCCTGGAGATTTACATGCCTTAACTTGTTTTCCCAGGCCTCTTGGCGGTGTGCTCTTAGGAGCCGTCTCACCAGGGTTTTGAACCTCTGGTGAACTTCTCCTATCCTGGGATGGCGAAATCGCTGCCACAGCTTTCTAACGGCGTTTTTGGCTTTTATGAGTTGCCTGATTGGAGGAGGAATGATAGAGGGGTTAGGCGGATCAAAGGGAATACGGTGTGTGTGAGCACGGACCGCATTTAGGACTGTGGTGGAGAACTGCGCAGCCGCTTCCTCTAGTGCCTCTATCGAGTCAATTCGAGGGCGCGGATCCACGCAGTTTTGTAGGTTTTGGACAGCAGCATCCCAGTCGACTTCTTCAAACCAGTCTGGGGTGACCAGAGCTGTGAGTGCTACGTCGGAGTCGACCACAACAGGGTTGTGATCGGAGTCCAACGCGTTCACTACCGAGAGATCCAGATGAAATGGTATGTTTTTGGTGATTATGAAATCTATGACATCCGCCGCGCCGCGTGGCGGGAAAAACGTGGGTGCTCTCGGGCCGTGCGCGAAGAGGGCCGGGTCTCCGCTAATGAAGCGGTGAAGCCCGCGTCCCTTCCTGTTCTGGTTGCGGCTGTTCCAGCTTGGATGTTTCGCGTTAAAGTCGCCTGCGATGCATACTCTGTGGTGAAGGTTTAGGAGCGCCGTGATGTCCGCTTCGTAGAAGCGGTTGTCCGGCGGGTCATATACCGCTACGAGCACCAGGTCGGTTCCGCCTAAGGAAAGCCTTATGGCGGTCGCCTCTAGATGCTGTAGGGGTGGAATGGGAACAGGGGTGTGGGTAAGGTGGTTTTTGATGAAGACTGCTGTACCTCCGCCCTGTCGGCCGGCTCTATCCGACCGATGGACGGTGTAACTTGGCAGGTTGAACTGTACACCAGCGTGCAGATGCGTTTCGCAGACCATCAGAATGTCGATTCCGTGATCATCTACAAACTCTAAGATGCCCGGCCTCTGCTCCCGGACTCCATTTGCGTTCCAGAACGCAGCCCTGAATGGTCGTCGAGTTCTTCTCGCCGCCATTACGAGCTGGAGTCAGGGAAGAGTTGTCGGGCCGTCTGATGCATAATTTGATGTTTCTGCATGGCAGATAGGCGGGGGTTTGTCAGTTGTTCCCTGCAGCGCCTAAGGATGGGGAGGGAACGTTGAATAAGGTCCGCAAACCAGGCTGACAGCTCCTGGAATTCAGCCATGTCGTCTGCGGATATTACTTCCTCCCAGGTGGAAGAGGACTGGTGGTTTTGTGTTGTTGCAGCAGTCGCAGGGGCCTGACTGGAGGTTGCTGGCTGCTGATTGGCCGGGCCGGCCACAGCGGTAGGCTGCGGTGGAGGGGGGAGCGAGTCGGCACTACTGCCGGCTGTGCTCACCGGTGATGTCTCACCCTGCTGCCCGGCGGTTGCGGATGCAATTACCGGTGATTCTGTGGCTGGTGTTACGGGCAAGTTTGTGCCGCCCTTTGCTTTCTTGGGTTGTCGTTGCTTCTTCGGAGCCTGGGAGCTGTGTGTGGCTGCCTGGGTTACAGTTCTGTCAGCCTGGTTTGGTTGGGCTTCCAGAGTCGCCTCCGCCTGTCGCAGCACAGTTTCGTGCTTTGCCAGTGCGTTGGCGAAACTGACGCCGGGACGTACTGTAGCTGAGCTCTGAGAGCTCCTGCCCTGTCTCGCCTGAATAATCTTCAGTCGGGTGGGACAACCGCCATAGATACCAATGTGGTTCTCATGGCAGTTGGCGCACTTTTTGTCCTCTCTGGGGTTCGGGCAGTCTTTAACGTGATGCGCACCTGAACAGCGCAAGCACGCGGTTTTTCGCTCGCACGCATGGCTCGAGTGGTGGAAGCCCAAGCATCGATAGCATTGAGCTGGCCCCTCTCTGCCATGGTACGGCTCAACCCGCACTCTCGTATTGTAGAGGTGCGTCACCTCGTCGATTTGGGGTATTCCCTCCCCTTGTTTTTCCACTATGACTAGGAATAGGGGCATGGGGACTTTAGTGGGTTCTTCGCCCTCAGTCCTCCGGATCTTGGTGAGTTGCACCACGGTCCTCGGATTGATTCCGTGTTCCTCCGCCAGGCCAACACGGATGTCCTCGGGGTCTGTCTCCGAGTCAAGGCCTCTGATGACTCGGCGCACAAGGTTAGGCCTCTGTAGCGAGTAGGTGTGAAACTGAATTTCACACCTCCGCAGGACCTCCCTTGCCGCTTCATGGTCGTCAGGGGTCTTGGTGTGGATGACAACCCGCCTTGGGTATCGGGTTGCCTGAAATTCTGCCCTTAGCTTTTCCCTGAGTTCCCTCATGACTTTGACATGATTGGGAAACGGGTCGGACACAATGGGCGGTATTTTACCCGACCGTTGTGTGCGATGGCTTTGGGCTTGGTCTTGCGCTGCAGTGGCGGGGGAGGCGCCATCAACCGGGCTCGAACCGGAGGACTTTCTGCGCCTATGCTCCACTATAGTGAAGCCATCGGCATCCTCGTCACTCTCCGGCAGATTAGCTGAGAGTGCTGGGATAGAAACAGGGGATACAGCT
>JAUKNL010000261.1:0-5000 GCA_030765065.1 Deroplatys truncata
GTTGGATTGTTCACCCACCAATAGGGAACGTGAGCTGGGTTTAGACCGTCGTGAGACAGGTTAGTTTTACCCTACTGATGACTCGGTCGTTGCGACAGTAATCCTGCTCAGTACGAGAGGAACCGCAGGTTCGGACATTTGGTTCACGCACTCGGTCGAGGGGCCGGTGGTGCGAAGCTACCATCCGTGGGATTATGCCTGAACGCCTCTAAGGCCGTATCCCTTCTGGTCGAGGCAACGATATCTCTCGGGAGTCCCGTGGGTCGAAAGGCTGCAAACAATGTGATTGCGTCTTAGGCCCGTCGCGTTCTGCGCGGCGGGTCGAAGAAAGCCCCTGTTTGCCGGTCGGGGTGAATGGGGCGGCGGCAGGACTCTGACCTGGCTAATCGCCGTCCCGCCTCAAACGGTCGATAATGGGTTTATCGTTCGAAGTCGGGACTCGGAATCGTCTGTAGACGACTTAGGTACCGGGCGGGTGTGTTGTACTCGGTAGAGCAGTTGCCACGCTGCGATCTGTTGAGACTCATCCCTTCGCTTGGAGGATTCGTCTTGTCGGCTAGACGAGACCTCCGGTCGCGATCGTTTTCGTTTTCATTTTCATTTTCTTTTGGCCATCATGTTGGGCGCGTTGCACTTGCTCCCGAGGCGCGTTGCACTTGCTCCCGTAGGGACTTGGTCGCTCGCTCTAGGCTTGCAAGGAAGGCACTAGCCTTCTCGCTCTGCATGTCACATCATTCGATATTACTCCCCTGCAGCCCCGCATCAGGAGCTTCTTTGCATTCAGCTTTCCTCAAACGGTACACCAATATCATCCACCAGCTCATGTTATCCCCGGGAACAGCCTCCGATCGTCGCACATGTCTAAAGGTACAGACACCTGAACAATGAATACCACCTAGAGAGAGAGAGACAGAGAGCAGTTACTCCTTTACAATGCAACGTGGGTGAACCGTTTCTCGAGCAAGTGCTTCGTACTCGCGTACATTTTCCAACACTTTTGCGTTTCGTGGTGGTTTCATCGTACGCACACGTTTGATAGCATCATGACCGGTAACGTTTCAGGCCGCCTAACCCATCATTGGTACAGGCTCACCCCATTCTTAGCACCTCCGGACGGATTAAGCTCACACAGCCCTTGCATTATTAAACTAACCTACATGATGTATTCCCATAACATTAACATACACATGAGCATTTGCAATGGACTGCGACATGCACCTTCAAAACCATTTCCCCTACTCCATTACTGGAAAACACAACACATCTATGTCAACTATAATCTAACTTAGACATATCTGTCAACATACAAATAGAAACACATCCTACGAAAGCACACAACCCCTCCAAAGTAAACACCACACAACATTACAATAATAACACTCAAACAAACAACTGAAAAGAATAATATTAAATACATGTTAATTGATCAATCAAACCAAATTGCAGTACTACAACAAAAACACAGCAATTAATATTATACACTCCTACACAACCATAATAACAGATGATATCCCAAAGACTATTTACAAACAAACAAACAAACAACTTATTCTACCATGACTGAAGTTGCACCTGATGAGATAATATAGGCTCTCAACAATAAACATAGCACACTTGTATCCTAATAACTCTACCTCAAGTAAACAAAATAACCTAGAATGCCAACCATCATCTTCAATAACACACTCGGTGACTTCACATACTCAATATTGGCAAACCGAACACTTCACTAATAAACACAGAACCACCAAGCATTTCCAGACATGATGTCAACAATTGTACCAAAGCTTCCACCCAGCAACAATCACTTACATGTCCATTGCCAGAACCGGAACGTCTTAACACACCTAATATATCAATTCCCCAACCTCCACATATGGCAGTCATAGCAATGCAAACCTACCAGCTATCCACTATTTCTTTGTCACCGTATTATTCAATATACCTCTTCATACCTGCCCAAATAATCAACAATGTATCTTCAGGAACATCTTTCAAAACCCTAAACAACCACAAAATGAAACATCATGCAATAAGCATACCATTTAATGCTTTAAAGCACAGTACACTACATAACTTACCTGCAGACGTTGCCATTACTGCATAGTCACATCACCTACTACAGACAGCAAACATTTCAAGTTTCATACACGTTCAATACCCATTACATACACATGGTTTCACCGCGGGCCGATCCTGAATGTACCTATTCTACAAATGCAATTGACATTAGGTAGGTCTTGACACACTACCTCAGGATGCCTCCCATGAGGGGTGACTGTCTCAAAGGTTTCACTTCGATCCGCCGCAGTTGCGACTGTGCAACACGTGGCACACGCGTAACAGTTGTGTAACGGAGTATACGCAACGCGCCTGAAGATTGTGCAACACCTCCGTGAGGAGCGTTGTGGCAGTTGCTGGAACGTGTTGTTTCAACGGACGAAACACGGACATATCCTCTTCCAGGCGCGTTGCACTTTCCCCGGGAGACAGAGGTCATGCCTTCGCAGTATATCTACACTGTTTACAGTATGCTGATCATCCATTCGTGTCCATCTCTTCCTTCTCCATCATCATTTTGCTGATTGGCATTCCTTAGTCGGAGCACCACCACCACTACTACTACTACTACTACTACTACTACTACTACTACTACCACTACTACTACTACTATTCATAATGATAATCATCAGCATGATATTCATTATAGCAGTCATACTAACACTCATACTCATACCCCTCATAGTCATATCAATGAACCTACTGATACTAATACCTACTACCGCTAATGATGATACGTAGCATACGCCTATTCATACTACGCCCACCACTACGACTAGCACTACTACTACTACTACTACTACTACTAATACTACTACTACTACTACGACCGGTATTACTTATTCTTCGTATTAGTGGTATCATCATTATTCCGATTTGTATGATTATTCTCCGTAGTTCCTCCTCCTCCTCCTCCTCCTCCTCCTCCTCCTCCTCCCCCTCCTCCTCCTCCTCCTCCTCCTCCTCCTCCTCCTCCACCTCTTCTTCTTCTTCTTCTTCTTCGTCTCCGTCTTCGTCTTCCTCTTCCTCTTCCTCTTCCTCTTCTGCGCATCATCATTCGTACTCGTCATGGTAGTATTCGTACCCTTATTATTATCCGCTTTATTGGCAATATCATTCTCATGACAATGAGGATGATTACTACTACGACTAATCATAGCCGTGCTACTAACACTACTGATACCAATAATACTCACAATACTACTACGCATACTGATATTCATACTACGAATAATGATATGCACAGCAATCATACTAATACTACTATTAATGCTACTAATACTACGCATACGACTCCTAACACGCATACTAATACTACTAATGCTACTAATTCGAATAATGCTAATACTCATATTCATACCACTCATAATGATACTAGTACCAATACTACTATTACTAATGTGACGAATAATAGTCACACTACTCGTACTACTCCTACTAATACACATAGACGTATTACACATCATAATAGTATTACTAATAGCAATAATACTACTACAAATAATAGTAATATCATCATCATCATCATCATCATCATCATCATACTACCACTACCACTACTACTACTCAAAAATCATACCCCTGCCCCTACTCCTACTCATAATCACACCCCTACCCCTACCCCTACCGATGATCATACCCCTACCCCTACTCCTACTCCTACTCATACTAATAATAATCATACTAATACTAACAATACTAACAATACTACTACTACTACTACTACTACTACTACTACTACTACTACTACTACTCATAATAGTAATATTACTAACAATACCAACAATACTAACATTATTACTACTACGAATACTAATACCATTAATAGTACTAATAACAATAATACCAATACCAATACCAATACTAATGATACTAATGATTAATGATCCTAATACCACTACTAATACTCATACTAATACTACTACTACTAATGATAATAATAATGATAATAGTGATACGAATACTAACACTAAGGATAAGAATAATACTACTACTACTCATAATTATATTCGAATACTAACTAACACTACTACTACTACTACTACTACTACTACTACTACTAATAATACTAATAATAATAATAATAATAATAATAATAATAATAATAATAATAATAATAATAATAATAATCATAATAATCATAATAATAATAATACTATTAATACTATTAATACTATTAATAATAATAATAATAATAATAATAATAATAATAATAATAATAATAATAATAATAATAATAATAATAATAATAATAATAATAATACTAATAATAATACTAATAATAATAATACTAATACTAATACTAATACTAATCCTACTCATACTCATACCCATACTCATAATGATAATAATACTAATAATAATAATAATAGTAATATTAATAATGATAATAATAATAATAATAATAATAATAATAATAATAATAATAATAATACAAATAATAATAATAATAATGATTACCAATACTAATGATGATACTCATACTAATAATGATAATCATGATGATAAGACCCATAATAATGATTATGATCATTCTAATGCTACTACTACTACTACTACTACTACTACTACTACTACTACTACTACTACTACTACTACTACTACTACCACTACCACCACTACTACTACTACTACTACTACTACTACTACTACTACTACTACTACTACTACTACTACTACTACTACCACTACCACCACTACTACTACTACTACTACTACTACTACTACTACTACTACTACTACTACTACTCCGGATACCGTCAATGACACTACTAATACTAATACTAATCATACGCAGGCTAACCGTAATGGTACGAATAATCATACTAATGAATATTACGCATACGAATCATCATGCTGCTACTACTACTACTACTACTACTACTACTACTACTACTACTACTACTACTACTACTACTACTACTACTATCCGGAGGCGT
>JAUKNL010000261.1:15000-20000 GCA_030765065.1 Deroplatys truncata
TTATTCTACCATGACTGAAGTTGCACCTGATGAGATAATATAGGCTCTCAACAATAAACATAGCACACTTGTATCCTAATAACTCTACCTCAAGTAAACAAAATAACCTAGAATGCCAACCATCATCTTCAATAACACACTCGGTGACTTCACATACTCAATATTGGCAAACCGAACACTTCACTAATAAACACAGAACCACCAAGCATTTCCAGACATGATGTCAACAATTGTACCAAAGCTTCCACCCAGCAACAATCACTTACATGTCCATTGCCAGAACCGGAACGTCTTAACACACCTAATATATCAATTCCCCAACCTCCACATATGGCAGTCATAGCAATGCAAACCTACCAGCTATCCACTATTTCTTTGTCACCGTATTATTCAATATACCTCTTCATACCTGCCCAAATAATCAACAATGTATCTTCAGGAACATCTTTCAAAACCCTAAACAACCACAAAATGAAACATCATGCAATAAGCATACCATTTAATGCTTTAAAGCACAGTACACTACATAACTTACCTGCAGACGTTGCCATTACTGCATAGTCACATCACCTACTACAGACAGCAAACATTTCAAGTTTCATACACGTTCAATACCCATTACATACACATGGTTTCACCGCGGGCCGATCCTGAATGTACCTATTCTACAAATGCAATTGACATTAGGTAGGTCTTGACACACTACCTCAGGATGCCTCCCATGAGGGGTGACTGTCTCAAAGGTTTCACTTCGATCCGCCGCAGTTGCGACTGTGCAACACGTGGCACACGCGTAACAGTTGTGTAACGGAGTATACGCAACGCGCCTGAAGATTGTGCAACACCTCCGTGAGGAGCGTTGTGGCAGTTGCTGGAACGTGTTGTTTCAACGGACGAAACACGGACATATCCTCTTCCAGGCGCGTTGCACTTTCCCCGGGAGACAGAGGTCATGCCTTCGCAGTATATCTACACTGTTTACAGTATGCTGATCATCCATTCGTGTCCATCTCTTCCTTCTCCATCATCATTTTGCTGATTGGCATTCCTTAGTCGGAGCACCACCACCACTACTACTACTACTACTACTACTACTACTACTACTACTACCACTACTACTACTACTATTCATAATGATAATCATCAGCATGATATTCATTATAGCAGTCATACTAACACTCATACTCATACCCCTCATAGTCATATCAATGAACCTACTGATACTAATACCTACTACCGCTAATGATGATACGTAGCATACGCCTATTCATACTACGCCCACCACTACGACTAGCACTACTACTACTACTACTACTACTACTAATACTACTACTACTACTACGACCGGTATTACTTATTCTTCGTATTAGTGGTATCATCATTATTCCGATTTGTATGATTATTCTCCGTAGTTCCTCCTCCTCCTCCTCCTCCTCCTCCTCCTCCTCCTCCCCCTCCTCCTCCTCCTCCTCCTCCTCCTCCTCCTCCTCCACCTCTTCTTCTTCTTCTTCTTCTTCGTCTCCGTCTTCGTCTTCCTCTTCCTCTTCCTCTTCCTCTTCTGCGCATCATCATTCGTACTCGTCATGGTAGTATTCGTACCCTTATTATTATCCGCTTTATTGGCAATATCATTCTCATGACAATGAGGATGATTACTACTACGACTAATCATAGCCGTGCTACTAACACTACTGATACCAATAATACTCACAATACTACTACGCATACTGATATTCATACTACGAATAATGATATGCACAGCAATCATACTAATACTACTATTAATGCTACTAATACTACGCATACGACTCCTAACACGCATACTAATACTACTAATGCTACTAATTCGAATAATGCTAATACTCATATTCATACCACTCATAATGATACTAGTACCAATACTACTATTACTAATGTGACGAATAATAGTCACACTACTCGTACTACTCCTACTAATACACATAGACGTATTACACATCATAATAGTATTACTAATAGCAATAATACTACTACAAATAATAGTAATATCATCATCATCATCATCATCATCATCATCATCATACTACCACTACCACTACTACTACTCAAAAATCATACCCCTGCCCCTACTCCTACTCATAATCACACCCCTACCCCTACCCCTACCGATGATCATACCCCTACCCCTACTCCTACTCCTACTCATACTAATAATAATCATACTAATACTAACAATACTAACAATACTACTACTACTACTACTACTACTACTACTACTACTACTACTACTACTACTCATAATAGTAATATTACTAACAATACCAACAATACTAACATTATTACTACTACGAATACTAATACCATTAATAGTACTAATAACAATAATACCAATACCAATACCAATACTAATGATACTAATGATTAATGATCCTAATACCACTACTAATACTCATACTAATACTACTACTACTAATGATAATAATAATGATAATAGTGATACGAATACTAACACTAAGGATAAGAATAATACTACTACTACTCATAATTATATTCGAATACTAACTAACACTACTACTACTACTACTACTACTACTACTACTACTAATAATACTACTAATAATAATAATAATAATAATAATAATAATAATAATAATAATAATAATAATCATAATAATCATAATAATAATAATACTATTAATACTATTAATACTATTAATAATAATAATAATAATAATAATAATAATAATAATAATAATAATAATAATAATAATAATAATAATACTAATAATAATACTAATAATAATAATACTAATACTAATACTAATACTAATCCTACTCATACTCATACCCATACTCATAATGATAATAATACTAATAATAATAATAATAGTAATATTAATAATGATAATAATAATAATAATAATAATAATAATAATAATAATAATACAAATAATAATAATAATAATGATTACCAATACTAATGATGATACTCATACTAATAATGATAATCATGATGATAAGACCCATAATAATGATTATGATCATTCTAATGCTACTACTACTACTACTACTACTACTACTACTACTACTACTACTACTACTACTACTACTACTACTACTACCACTACCACCACTACTACTACTACTACTACTACTACTACTACTACTACTACTACTACTACTACTACTACTACTACTACTACTACTACTCCGGATACCGTCAATGACACTACTAATACTAATACTAATCATACGCAGGCTAACCGTAATGGTACGAATAATCATACTAATGAATATTACGCATACGAATCATCATGCTGCTACTACTACTACTACTACTACTACTACTACTACTACTACTACTACTACTACTACTACTACTACTATCCGGAGGCGTATTGCTCTCATGTTTTGTATTCCACCTCCAAACATCGGCCCCTCCTTTCGTCTTACCTCGCCACCGTCCAACCAGGTACACATTTCCTCCTCTGTGCATTTCGCCCTACCCCCATGGGGGGAGCGGGGGGCCCCTCTGGGGACGCTAGAGCGTAGCAACACACCCTGGACCTGGCACAAACTCTTTCGACGCGTTGCAGTTCCTGGCCTTGGCTGCTGCAACGCCCTCACACTCTTTATGGTGCATCCGTGTAGACGCGTGGTGGCAGCTTGCCACAGTGCCATTGCTTCATCTCCAAACGGCACTGCATAGCGCGTTGCACTTTCCACAACGCCTCGTTTATTCTGTTCCCCCATTTATGCGTTACACACCACCGACATTGCACCCTCCCGTGCTGTTCTACCCATGATCACCGGTATTGGCATCGCTCGTAGTAGTCGTTGATCACCTCCTTCCACGTTTCCTCACATCCCTGAGCTCCACTGTGCAGGCGCGTAGCAGATTCTCGGCTGCTACGCCCCTGGAAGGACGGGGGGGGGGTTTAGCGCTTTGGGGCGCGTTGGAGTACAGACGTCTGCGTATCTCAATACCATTGTCGTCTGGTGGGCGTCGTAGTTGCGCCACACTAACCCGTACGTTTGCTGTATGTCATTCAGATGGTCATGGTAGCGGTACAGGCACACATTGTTTCTCCATCCGAGGCATGTTCACAACGTTCTCATCTGTCAGGCGGGTGCCGCGTGAGGCTGCGTGTCGGAGCCCGGCTAGTGGCTGTGCGCTGCCGGCCAGCCGTTTGCCCGCCGGCCCCTGCGACTCGCAGAGGAGCGGCATCGTGGTTGGAGGGGTCGGAGCTGTCAAAGTGAGGGTAGGAGTTGAAGGAACAAAGCTAGGCGGCCCTCTCCTAGTGTGACCCTATGCAGAAGGACATGATATCTGTGACGGTGAATTCTAGGTTGTCCTTCCCTAGTGATAATGTCTTCCGAGCCTGGATTGCATTATATCCCCGATGTAGAGGGTCAGGAATTGACGCACAAATGCTAGGCGCCCTCTTACTAGCGAGATATGTACAGCATTGTCGCGGCCCTCTGTCTCACGATACGGTCCTTATGCGACACATAGTTGTTATTCGGCGCTGAACTTGCCAGATTCCGAGTGACGTTATATTTCACGACATGCTCTGGTTCGCGCTCTGTGCGCGCATTGAGTGATGGTTGGGTGAGTAGACGTGAGAAACGGCGAAACGCGAGCACGTAGTCCCTTCGACTGAAGGAATGATGATCGTGCTGGGCAACGTCAGGCCTTAGTCGCGTGCCTACGCGCCGGCATGTTAGCCCCTAAACACGGAAGCGCTTGTGGCCTTAGTAGCGTATACGTATTCGCTCCGGCTGCGCGCATTTGGACGCTTCAAAGGATGAAGCGGCTCCAAGGAAGGTGACTGACTGTGCAGTGGTCTTAGACGCATACTTTCTGCGCCGACTTTGCATCTGTCAGCTCTATTGCTTGGTCCTCTCGACCTCGAGAGTCCATTAGAAAGGTACAGTGATCAGGTGGCAACATTTAGACTGTCGTTAAAACAAATAAAGAAAAAAACAAAAAACAAAATAAACAAAAAGGCCTCAGTAGC
>JAUKNL010000261.1:30000-32500 GCA_030765065.1 Deroplatys truncata
ATCATTCTCATGACAATGAGGATGATTACTACTACGACTAATCATAGCCGTGCTACTAACACTACTGATACCAATAATACTCACAATACTACTACGCATACTGATATTCATACTACGAATAATGATATGCACAGCAATCATACTAATACTACTATTAATGCTACTAATACTACGCATACGACTCCTAACACGCATACTAATACTACTAATGCTACTAATTCGAATAATGCTAATACTCATATTCATACCACTCATAATGATACTAGTACCAATACTACTATTACTAATGTGACGAATAATAGTCACACTACTCGTACTACTCCTACTAATACACATAGACGTATTACACATCATAATAGTATTACTAATAGCAATAATACTACTACAAATAATAGTAATATCATCATCATCATCATCATCATCATCATCATCATACTACCACTACCACTACTACTACTCAAAAATCATACCCCTGCCCCTACTCCTACTCATAATCACACCCCTACCCCTACCCCTACCGATGATCATACCCCTACCCCTACTCCTACTCCTACTCATACTAATAATAATCATACTAATACTAACAATACTAACAATACTACTACTACTACTACTACTACTACTACTACTACTACTACTACTACTACTACTCATAATAGTAATATTACTAACAATACCAACAATACTAACATTATTACTACTACGAATACTAATACCATTAATAGTACTAATAACAATAATACCAATACCAATACCAATACTAATGATACTAATGATTAATGATCCTAATACCACTACTAATACTCATACTAATACTACTACTACTAATGATAATAATAATGATAATAGTGATACGAATACTAACACTAAGGATAAGAATAATACTACTACTACTCATAATTATATTCGAATACTAACTAACACTACTACTACTACTACTACTACTACTACTACTACTAATAATACTAATAATAATAATAATAATAATAATAATAATAATAATAATAATAATAATAATAATAATAATAATAATAATAATAATCATAATAATCATAATAATAATAATACTATTAATACTATTAATACTATTAATAATAATAATAATAATAATAATAATAATAATAATAATAATAATAATAATAATAATAATACTAATAATAATACTAATAATAATAATACTAATACTAATACTAATACTAATCCTACTCATACTCATACCCATACTCATAATGATAATAATACTAATAATAATAATAATAGTAATATTAATAATGATAATAATAATAATAATAATAATAATAATAATAATAATAATAATAATAATACAAATAATAATAATAATAATGATTACCAATACTAATGATGATACTCATACTAATAATGATAATCATGATGATAAGACCCATAATAATGATTATGATCATTCTAATGCTACTACTACTACTACTACTACTACTACTACTACTACTACTACTACTACTACTACTACTACCACTACCACCACTACTACTACTACTACTACTACTACTACTACTACTACTACTACTACTACTACTACTACTACTACTACCACTACCACCACTACTACTACTACTACTACTACTACTACTACTACTACTACTACTACTACTACTACTACTACTACTACTCCGGATACCGTCAATGACACTACTAATACTAATACTAATCATACGCAGGCTAACCGTAATGGTACGAATAATCATACTAATGAATATTACGCATACGAATCATCATGCTGCTACTACTACTACTACTACTACTACTACTACTACTACTACTACTACTACTACTATCCGGAGGCGTATTGCTCTCATGTTTTGTATTCCACCTCCAAACATCGGCCCCTCCTTTCGTCTTACCTCGCCACCGTCCAACCAGGTACACATTTCCTCCTCTGTGCATTTCGCCCTACCCCCATGGGGGGAGCGGGGGGCCCCTCTGGGGACGCTAGAGCGTAGCAACACACCCTGGACCTGGCACAAACTCTTTCGACGCGTTGCAGTTCCTGGCCTTGGCTGCTGCAACGCCCTCACACTCTTTATGGTGCATCCGTGTAGACGCGTGGTGGCAGCTTGCCACAGTGCCATTGCTTCATCTCCAAACGGCACTGCATAGCGCGTTGCACTTTCCACAACGCCTCGTTTATTCTGTTCCCCCATTTATGCGTTACACACCACCGACATTGCACCCTCCCGTGCTGTTCTACCCATGATCACCGGTATTGGCATCGCTCGTAGTAGTCGTTGATCACCTCCTTCCACGTTTCCTCACATCCCTGAGCTCCACTGTGCAGGCGCGTAGCAGATTCTCGGCTGCTACGCCCCTGGAAGGACGGGGGGGGGGTTTAGCGCTTTGGGGCGCGTTGGAGTACAGACGTCTGCGTATCTCAATACCATTGTCGTCTGGTGGGCGTCGTAGTTGCGCCACACTAACCCGTACGTTTGCTGTATGTCATTCAGATGGTCATGGTAGCGGTACA
>JAUKNL010000261.1:37500-45000 GCA_030765065.1 Deroplatys truncata
ACCCCGGTTCGCCCGGCCCCGGTTCGACGGTAGGAAACGAGGAGATGGCCCGCTCTGGCGAGCGTCCGGCCCGGTGGGCAAGCTCCACGGGTTTCTTTGTGCGTGGTGCCGCGGCTAACGCCGCGTCCCCGCCGCCCGCGGGCTGCTGGTCTCCGGAGTCCTCGGACAGCTTTGGCCGTTCTCCCGTCCGCGGCGCTATTGCTTCGGATGCCTTCCCGACCCGTCTTGAAACACGGACCAAGGAGTCTAACATGTGCGCGAGTCACTGGGAACCACTAAACCCAGAGGCGCAATGAAAGTGGGGCGGCCTCGTGCCGCCGAGGGAGGATGGCTCCCTTCCGGGGAGCCCGCACTCCCGGGGCGCCCCGGCTTCGGCCGTGGGCGCACTCAGAGCGTACACGTTGGGACCCGAAAGATGGTGAACTATGCCTGGTCAGGACGAAGTCAGGGGAAACCCTGATGGAGGTCCGCAGCGATTCTGACGTGCAAATCGATCGTCAGAGCTGGGTATAGGGGCGAAAGACTAATCGAACCATCTAGTAGCTGGTTCCCTCCGAAGTTTCCCTCAGGATAGCTGGCGCCCGCTTGGAACGAGGCGAGTCTCATCCGGTAAAGCGAATGATTAGAGGCCTTGGGGCCGAAACGACCTCAACCTATTCTCAAACTTTAAATGGGTGAGAACTCCGGCTTGCTCGAGTGAAGCCGCGAGGCGGATCAGGGTGCCAAGTGGGCCATTTTTGGTAAGCAGAACTGGCGCTGTGGGATGAACCAAACGCCGGGTTAAGGCGCCTAAACCGGAGCTCATGGGAGACCATGAAAGGCGTTGGTTGCTTAAGACAGCAGGACGGTGGCCATGGAAGTCGGAAGCCGCTAAGGAGTGTGTAACAACTCACCTGCCGAAGCAACTAGCCCTGAAAATGGATGGCGCTAAAGCTCCGTGCCTATACCCGGCCGCCGGAAGGCATAGGCGTGAGCCGCTTCTCCTTCGGGAGGGGCGGCGAGCGCGCGAAGCCCCGGCGAGTAGGAGGGCGCGGCGGTGTGCGCGGAAGGGTCTGGGCGTGAGCCTGCCTGGAGCCGCCGCCGGTGCAGATCTTGGTGGTAGTAGCAAATACTCAAGCGAGGGCCTTGAGGGCTGATGTGGAGAAGGGTTTCGTGTGAACAGCCGTTGCACACGAGTCAGTCGATCCTAAGCCCTAGGAGAAATCCGATGTCGATGCGGGGGGCCGTCTCACGTGCTCCCCCTCGATGGGCGAAAGGGAATCCGGTTCCTATTCCGGAACCCGGCAGCGGAACCGAATCTACGGGCCCTCGTCAGAGAAGCTCGTCGGGGTAACCCAAAGGGACCCGGAGACGCCGTCGGGAGACCCGGGCAGAGTTTTCTGTTCTGCATAAGCGTTCGAGTTCCCTGGAATCCTCTAGCAGGGAGATAGGGTTTGGAACGCGAAGAGCACCGCAGTTGCGGCGGTGTCCGGGTCGTCCCCTCGGACCTTGAAAATCCGGGAGAGGGTCACGCGGAGGTGTCGCGCCGGCTCGTACCCATATCCGCAGCAGGTCTCCAAGGTGAAGAGCCTCTAGTCGATAGATTAATGTAGGTAAGGGAAGTCGGCAAATTGGATCCGTAACTTCGGGATAAGGATTGGCTCTGAGGACCGGGGCGCGTCGGGCGTGGTAGGGAAGCGGGTCTGTGCCAACGTGCCGGGCCTGGGCGAGGCGATGCGGGTGCCGGCGCTTGCGTCTGCATTTCGCGGATCCGAGCTCGGTCCCGTGCCTTGGCCTCCCGCGGATCTTCCACGCTGCGAGGGACCGCCTCTGGCGGTGCCCCTCTTCGGCCGCCACTCAACGGTCGACTCAGAACTGGCACGGACTTGGGGAATCCGACTGTCTAATTAAAACAAAGCATTGCGAGGGCCCCAGCGGGTGTTGACGCAATGTGATTTCTGCCCAGTGCTCTGAATGTCAACGTGAAGAAATTCAAGCAAGCGCGGGTAAACGGCGGGAGTAACTATGACTCTCTTAGGGTTAACATCTCCTCCCCCTAGGAGCCCCTGCAGTTCCCGCTGCAGCCCCACTCGGAAGAGAGGGGACCTCCTCTGGTGGGTGGCAGACGCCATGAGGTGGGTACAGCCGGTGGGTCCGAGTTTGGAGCTTGCTGGAGCCCGTGTTTAACGTGAGTGTCCCGGAAAGCGGAAAGGCAGGAGTCTGGACTTCGGAAAGGTGACCCTGGGTAGGTGAAGGCCTATCTGTAAATGCGCTTGGCATAGGGCGGTCCTCTTATGCAGGGCGTCCCCGCAAGAAGGCCAGGGAATCACGCCACTAAACCCTTTCGGCGCCCTGGTCTCAGGTCATCTGATCTGGGCATGGCTTGAGAACCCATTGCCAGGCGGCGGGGCCTGCTGAGTAATGTGGGAAGGGACCTTGCGGGCGCACGGGTAAAGGCAAGTTAGAACTCACCCTGAGTTGGTAACGGGTTCTCGTCACTCTGGGAAGGTTGTGGGAAAACCTGAGGATGACGGGTGTCCCGGCTAAACCGGTGGAGGGCTTAGGCTGACCAATTAGCCCGCGTCGAACGCCGCATACCTGCTGGGGTTATAGGTGCTGAAAGCGTCCGGAAGCACCCTTATGAAGCTTTGTAACATGTAAGTCGCACTCTTTAAACCCAAACGCGCTTTGACCTATGCCGATGTTTGGTGTGGATGGACGTGAATAGGGCCGTTCCCTCAGCAGGGTCCGGTTGTGCGTGCGGTGCGAGTCGCGTCTCTGGCTGGTGGCAGCTGTCAGGGCGTGGCGTCGGGGATCGTCGGGTAATGTCCGACGGCGGGGGCGACCTTCGCGCGGTTTTCCCTGTGAGGGCGAATCGCCCGACCAACTGGCCCTTCCCTAATGGGTCCCGATCCTGATTCTTCTAGCATTGCACACTTAGTACCGGTAGTGGGAGGTCAGCCCGCTAGCAATTCGGACAGAGACCTCGTTAATCTTGCGCTAGAGTAGCGCGCTCTCACCTGCGCTTGGCCCACTTACATCTGGAGCCAGCCTAGGAGGGAGGATTTTATTTTTATTTATTTTTTCTCGTATACAAAACTAATCCTATAAGGTAGCCTCCCCGGGGCAAGGGTGACGAGCACCCATTAACTCGGAATTACGGAGTGCAAAGACTCTGCAGGAAATAGCCAAATGCCTCGTCATCTAATTAGTGACGCGCATGAATGGATTAACGAGATTCCCTCTGTCCCTATCTACTGGACTCTCGCTCTGGCTTCCGAGCGAGGCGGACGTGTTTGTTGTCCGGGTCTCTGAGGAGGGTGTTGGAAATTTTGAGAAAAATTTTGTAATAGTGAGTGAATAAGTGGAAAATTGTAAGTAAAATATTTAGAAAATAATTTGGAATTATTTAAGTATCAATTATATATGAAAATTATTAAAATTGCATGCAAAAAAGGCATTTGATTTTGGGCAAATATTAGGAGTACATAAGGTGCGAGGAGGTGGTACTAATTAGCGAATAGTAGTATTGACCCCCGATTTGAGTCGGATGCAGACTTTAAATCGTCGGAAATTAGTGAGTCATTTTTATAATATAAATGGAAAGTGATGTTTTCTCACCACAGAGCGTAAATCGCTCAAGGAAAATGCAGTCAATAGGAAGGAAGGAGGAGAGTGAAGCAGGATTAGGCAACTATGAACGCCTTATGGAGGAATTATCCATGTTAATAACAAAAGACAAGATGATTGTAAAGACCAAAGAGGAATGCTACTCATTAATTTATAAAATGAAAGCAGAATATGATAAACTGAAGCTTGAGAATGTAAAATTGCAGACCGAGATTAATGTAACCAGAGAATTCAAAGAAGTAATTCAGTCAAGTAAAGCTTCGTACGCAATGATGGCTGCGAAGCCCAAGATGCCTGAAAGGTCCGAAAAGTTGCAGCACACCGTGCAAAAGAAAGGACATGTTATCTTTGTTTCATCAAAAAAAACCAAATCTACAAGGGAAATTCACAAAACAGTGACGGAGAACCTGAAACCCATAGAGGAGAAGATTAAAATAAGAAACATAAGAGAGAGTGAAAGGTTTGTCATTGTGGAAACCGAAACCCAGGATGATGCGGCTAAGGTAATATCTAGTAAGAATTTGAAGGAGAAGGACCTGATTATGGAATTGCCAAGGAAAAGGAAACCCCAGGTAATTTTATATGATGTGATTAAAGTTCAGAATGAAGAGGAAATTAAAGAAAGTCTTTATAGACAAAACTTTGAAAACGAAATGGAGAAAGAAGAATTTGATCGTGAAGTTTTATTGAAGTTCAAAACCGGGAGGAGAGATAGAAGAACTGTACATCATGTTCTTGAAGTATCGCCGAAAATAAGACTTATGATGATCAATAAAGAGAAATTATTTATTGGTTTTCAGGCAGTAAATGTAAAAGACTTTATATCAGTGCCCAAATGTTTGAAGTGTCAGCAATATGGTCATATTGCTAAGTTTTGTAAAGCAAATTATACTGTTTGTGGCAGTTGTGGTGAAATTGATCATGAACAAAAGAACTGTAGTAAAAAAGATCAACCCAAAATAGCGTGTTTGAATTGTTGGTGGAAGAAACAGTCTTGTACTGGTAAGAAGGATGAGTGTCCCGCCTATCAAATGGCGTGGAATAGAGTAGTGTCCAAAATTGATTATGGAAGCTAAATTAATTGAAAGGATGTTAGTAAAGAAGAGAGGAAGAAGAGCTCCAAGTAGATTAAAGCGGAATATGCTTAGGGCTATTCAATATAGAGAAAAACAACGTGCTTTAAAGGAAATGGTAAATAATAGTGTAAAAGAAGATAAAATGGAGTTAAAAGTGGAAGATTTTCATGGAATAAAGAAGAAGGATGTCCAGAGTAGTGGATATTTGGAACCTGAGGTTATTATTAAAGAGCACAATAGAAAAAAAATAATGGTGGATTATGATGCTATATTAGTGGAATGTTCAACGGATGAGGAAGGTGTAGCTGAATTAATGCAGAGGGAAAATAAGGATAAGAAGGGAGAAGAGTTATTGGAGCATTTTAAAAGAACCATTGAAGGAACCAAGAGTAAGCAGCAATTAGATGTAGGTACTCATATGAAGAAGATGGAAGATGTTAAACATAATGGTATTGATCCAACAGAAATTTATAACGACTTCGAGGAGTTACTAAAGTTGAGTAGATTAGAGGAAAGAGAGAATTTATTAGCAGCCTTAAGACACCTAGTTAGATTCCTACATCCTAGAGGAAACGCTGTGACGTTTCCGCTTCCTGATGTAATTGATCGGTTACAGCTGAAGACGGTGAATATTCCAACGGATACGGAGAAATTACAGGACTTAATTAAGAAAATTTTCCATAGAAGAAATGAAGTTTATGATTTGGATGAAATCTATAATGATTTTGTATTAAGTTATGGTCGGGTCGTTTTTGATTCACAGCAGTCGTTTCCCAATTGTTATTGCCATATTAGACAAGATAAGTTAAATCAAAGAAAAATTGAGAAACCGGTAAAAATAGAACAGGAGATTAAAGTTGTAAATATTGGCGGGGGAAGTTTTATTCAAAGACCACAGGAAGTGATTAAAAGAATAGAAACCAAAAGGAGCCATAGTAACTCAATGTGGCAAGTGTTTAGTCCCTCGGTACCATTTATGGTGTCAAATACCGGTAAAGTACAAAAAACTGTTAATTGTAGTAAAATTTCTCATCCCAAAACAAAAACTCAGAAGCCAAAGAAAGAAATGAAATTTGAAGATAAAACTTGGACACAAGAATGTATTGATAATAGGCAAAATAATAGGAAACAAAGATCATCTGATATAAATTCTCATTAACTTTAAGGTACAAAACATTACTGTTTGTAAAATGAGGATATGGTTTTTCTTTTAAGAGTTAGAAATGGCAGATAGTATAGTATTTAATTCATTACGAATTGGACAAATTAATGCTCAAAGAAGCAAACATGTAATGTCCGAATTAAAGAAAACTGCGGAGGAGTTAAAATTTGACATCCTATGTTTACAGGAACCTTACTCGTTTAATGGTAAGGTAATACATATTCCGGTTAAGGCTCGAGTGGTTCATAGCGGAGAAATTCCCATGGCGGCAATTGTAATTTACAATTCCGATTTACAGATCGTTAATGTAGCACAGTTTAGTAATACTCATACCAACTGTATTGAGGTAACTCATAAACATGGGAAGTTTATGTTAATAAATCAATATTTCCAACACAGTGAGGAAATTGAACCCTATTTAGAGCAAATTAGAAATATTAATATAAAATACAGAGCAATAGAACAGCTTTATACATGTGATGCAAATGCGAAATCACAGTTATGGTTTAATAACATAAGAGATGAAAGAGGGGAAAAATTTGAAGAATTAATATCAGAATTAAATCTAAACATCAAAAATGAACCCAATAATCCATACACATTCGAAAATAGAGCAGGAGCAATAGCCAACCTGGACTTAACCTTAACAAATCATCGAATGGATCCTAAAATACATCAATGGAAGGTAGGTCAAGATTTATCATCTAGTGATCATAGACTAATATATTTCAACTACTGGATAAAAATAAATAGAAGCATTCAAGGAGAGAAAGAAGTAAAATATAATTTTCATCAGGCTAATTGGGACTTAGTAAGGGATGAATTCAATAAAGCTAAATTAAAATATGAGGGGAATTCAGTAGATCATGATGCATTAAAGCTCACTAGAACTATTCAAACTGTCATCAAAAATACAATCCCCAAAGCCAAACCAAAACAATTTTACGACAACTTTTGGACCGATGATCTTCAAAAAGCAAGAACTCGGATGAGGAAAATGCGACGAATTTATCAAAAATCACAAATAGCCATTTTAAGGGAGAGGAATTTAATGAATTATAGGGAAGCAAAAAATAAATATAAACAACTCTTAGAAGAAACCAGACAAAAAACCTGGAAAAAATTTGTAGAGACGGAATTAAATACAAATATATGGGGCATGCCATATAAAATTATTATGGAAAAGGTTAAGAAACCAGAAATGTTAACAACTTTAAGGAAGGAAGATGGTGAAATGACCACAAATTGGTCAGAATCAATAAATGTTTTATTTGATAAGTTATTGCCAAAGGATGATAATAGTACTGATACTGAATTTAATACATTAAAACGAATAGAATTATTTCAACCCTATATAAATTCCAGAATAATATATCCAATTGATATTACAGAGCTGAAAATTGTACTACGAACCCTAAAAAAGAAGAAAGCAGCCGGACCAGATGGAATTATCAACGAAGTGCTAATTAACCTAGAGGAAGAACTTCTAGAGTACCTACATAAATTAATTAACGACTGTTTCTTGAAGGGCCGCTTCCCCTATTGTTGGAAAGTGGCCAAAGTTATCATTTTAAAGAAAAGTATGGATAAGGATCCCATAGAGCCGAAGTCATATAGACCAATATGTCTTCTTAATACACTTGGTAAAATTTT
>JAUKNL010000261.1:50000-55000 GCA_030765065.1 Deroplatys truncata
ATTTGCAATGGACTGCGACATGCACCTTCAAAACCATTTCCCCTACTCCATTACTGGAAAACACAACACATCTATGTCAACTATAATCTAACTTAGACATATCTGTCAACATACAAATAGAAACACATCCTACGAAAGCACACAACCCCTCCAAAGTAAACACCACACAACATTACAATAATAACACTCAAACAAACAACTGAAAAGAATAATATTAAATACATGTTAATTGATCAATCAAACCAAATTGCAGTACTACAACAAAAACACAGCAATTAATATTATACACTCCTACACAACCATAATAACAGATGATATCCCAAAGACTATTTACAAACAAACAAACAACTTATTCTACCATGACTGAAGTTGCACCTGATGAGATAATATAGGCTCTCAACAATAAACATAGCACACTTGTATCCTAATAACTCTACCTCAAGTAAACAAAATAACCTAGAATGCCAACCATCATCTTCAATAACACACTCGGTGACTTCACATACTCAATATTGGCAAACCGAACACTTCACTAATAAACACAGAACCACCAAGCATTTCCAGACATGATGTCAACAATTGTACCAAAGCTTCCACCCAGCAACAATCACTTACATGTCCATTGCCAGAACCGGAACGTCTTAACACACCTAATATATCAATTCCCCAACCTCCACATATGGCAGTCATAGCAATGCAAACCTACCAGCTATCCACTATTTCTTTGTCACCGTATTATTCAATATACCTCTTCATACCTGCCCAAATAATCAACAATGTATCTTCAGGAACATCTTTCAAAACCCTAAACAACCACAAAATGAAACATCATGCAATAAGCATACCATTTAATGCTTTAAAGCACAGTACACTACATAACTTACCTGCAGACGTTGCCATTACTGCATAGTCACATCACCTACTACAGACAGCAAACATTTCAAGTTTCATACACGTTCAATACCCATTACATACACATGGTTTCACCGCGGGCCGATCCTGAATGTACCTATTCTACAAATGCAATTGACATTAGGTAGGTCTTGACACACTACCTCAGGATGCCTCCCATGAGGGGTGACTGTCTCAAAGGTTTCACTTCGATCCGCCGCAGTTGCGACTGTGCAACACGTGGCACACGCGTAACAGTTGTGTAACGGAGTATACGCAACGCGCCTGAAGATTGTGCAACACCTCCGTGAGGAGCGTTGTGGCAGTTGCTGGAACGTGTTGTTTCAACGGACGAAACACGGACATATCCTCTTCCAGGCGCGTTGCACTTTCCCCGGGAGACAGAGGTCATGCCTTCGCAGTATATCTACACTGTTTACAGTATGCTGATCATCCATTCGTGTCCATCTCTTCCTTCTCCATCATCATTTTGCTGATTGGCATTCCTTAGTCGGAGCACCACCACCACTACTACTACTACTACTACTACTACTACTACTACTACTACCACTACTACTACTACTATTCATAATGATAATCATCAGCATGATATTCATTATAGCAGTCATACTAACACTCATACTCATACCCCTCATAGTCATATCAATGAACCTACTGATACTAATACCTACTACCGCTAATGATGATACGTAGCATACGCCTATTCATACTACGCCCACCACTACGACTAGCACTACTACTACTACTACTACTACTACTAATACTACTACTACTACTACGACCGGTATTACTTATTCTTCGTATTAGTGGTATCATCATTATTCCGATTTGTATGATTATTCTCCGTAGTTCCTCCTCCTCCTCCTCCTCCTCCTCCTCCTCCTCCTCCCCCTCCTCCTCCTCCTCCTCCTCCTCCTCCTCCTCCACCTCTTCTTCTTCTTCTTCTTCTTCTTCGTCTCCGTCTTCGTCTTCCTCTTCCTCTTCCTCTTCCTCTTCTGCGCATCATCATTCGTACTCGTCATGGTAGTATTCGTACCCTTATTATTATCCGCTTTATTGGCAATATCATTCTCATGACAATGAGGATGATTACTACTACGACTAATCATAGCCGTGCTACTAACACTACTGATACCAATAATACTCACAATACTACTACGCATACTGATATTCATACTACGAATAATGATATGCACAGCAATCATACTAATACTACTATTAATGCTACTAATACTACGCATACGACTCCTAACACGCATACTAATACTACTAATGCTACTAATTCGAATAATGCTAATACTCATATTCATACCACTCATAATGATACTAGTACCAATACTACTATTACTAATGTGACGAATAATAGTCACACTACTCGTACTACTCCTACTAATACACATAGACGTATTACACATCATAATAGTATTACTAATAGCAATAATACTACTACAAATAATAGTAATATCATCATCATCATCATCATCATCATCATCATCATACTACCACTACCACTACTACTACTCAAAAATCATACCCCTGCCCCTACTCCTACTCATAATCACACCCCTACCCCTACCCCTACCGATGATCATACCCCTACCCCTACTCCTACTCCTACTCATACTAATAATAATCATACTAATACTAACAATACTAACAATACTACTACTACTACTACTACTACTACTACTACTACTACTACTACTACTACTACTACTACTCATAATAGTAATATTACTAACAATACCAACAATACTAACATTATTACTACTACGAATACTAATACCATTAATAGTACTAATAACAATAATACCAATACCAATACCAATACTAATGATACTAATGATTAATGATCCTAATACCACTACTAATACTCATACTAATACTACTACTACTAATGATAATAATAATGATAATAGTGATACGAATACTAACACTAAGGATAAGAATAATACTACTACTACTCATAATTATATTCGAATACTAACTAACACTACTACTACTACTACTACTACTACTACTACTACTAATAATACTAATAATAATAATAATAATAATAATAATAATAATAATAATAATAATAATAATAATAATAATAATAATAATAATAATAATCATAATAATCATAATAATAATAATACTATTAATACTATTAATACTATTAATAATAATAATAATAATAATAATAATAATAATAATAATAATAATAATAATACTAATAATAATACTAATAATAATAATACTAATACTAATACTAATACTAATCCTACTCATACTCATACCCATACTCATAATGATAATAATACTAATAATAATAATAATAGTAATATTAATAATGATAATAATAATAATAATAATAATAATAATAATAATAATACAAATAATAATAATAATAATGATTACCAATACTAATGATGATACTCATACTAATAATGATAATCATGATGATAAGACCCATAATAATGATTATGATCATTCTAATGCTACTACTACTACTACTACTACTACTACTACTACTACTACTACTACTACTACTACTACTACTACCACTACCACCACTACTACTACTACTACTACTACTACTACTACTACTACTACTACTACTACTACTACTACTACCACTACCACCACTACTACTACTACTACTACTACTACTACTACTACTACTACTACTACTACTACTACTACTACTACTACTCCGGATACCGTCAATGACACTACTAATACTAATACTAATCATACGCAGGCTAACCGTAATGGTACGAATAATCATACTAATGAATATTACGCATACGAATCATCATGCTGCTACTACTACTACTACTACTACTACTACTACTACTACTACTACTACTACTACTACTACTACTATCCGGAGGCGTATTGCTCTCATGTTTTGTATTCCACCTCCAAACATCGGCCCCTCCTTTCGTCTTACCTCGCCACCGTCCAACCAGGTACACATTTCCTCCTCTGTGCATTTCGCCCTACCCCCATGGGGGGAGCGGGGGGCCCCTCTGGGGACGCTAGAGCGTAGCAACACACCCTGGACCTGGCACAAACTCTTTCGACGCGTTGCAGTTCCTGGCCTTGGCTGCTGCAACGCCCTCACACTCTTTATGGTGCATCCGTGTAGACGCGTGGTGGCAGCTTGCCACAGTGCCATTGCTTCATCTCCAAACGGCACTGCATAGCGCGTTGCACTTTCCACAACGCCTCGTTTATTCTGTTCCCCCATTTATGCGTTACACACCACCGACATTGCACCCTCCCGTGCTGTTCTACCCATGATCACCGGTATTGGCATCGCTCGTAGTAGTCGTTGATCACCTCCTTCCACGTTTCCTCACATCCCTGAGCTCCACTGTGCAGGCGCGTAGCAGATTCTCGGCTGCTACGCCCCTGGAAGGACGGGGGGGGGGGGTTTAGCGCTTTGGGGCGCGTTGGAGTACAGACGTCTGCGTATCTCAATACCATTGTCGTCTGGTGGGCGTCGTAGTTGCGCCACACTAACCCGTACGTTTGCTGTATGTCATTCAGATGGTCATGGTAGCGGTACAGGCACACATTGTTTCTCCATCCGAGGCATGTTCACAACGTTCTCATCTGTCAGGCGGGTGCCGCGTGAGGCTGCGTGTCGGAGCCCGGCTAGTGGCTGTGCGCTGCCGGCCAGCCGTTTGCCCGCCGGCCCCTGCGACTCGCAGAGGAGCGGCATCGTGGTTGGAGGGGTCGGAGCTGTCAAAGTGAGGGTAGGAGTTGAAGGAACAAAGCTAGGCGGCCCTCTCCTAGTGTGACCCTATGCAGAAGGACATGATATCTGTGACGGTGAATTCTAGGTTGTCCTTCCCTAGTGATAATGTCTTCCGAGCCTGGATTGCATTATATCCCCGATGTAGAGGGTCAGGAATTGACGCACAAATGCTAGGCGCCCTCTTACTAGCGAGATATGTACAGCATTGTCGCGGCCCTCTGTCTCACGATACGGTCCTTATGCGACACATAGTTGTTATTCGGCGCTGAACTTGCCAGATTCCGAGTGACGTTATATTTCACGACATGCTCTGGTTCGCGCTCTGTGCGCGCATTGA
>JAUKNL010000261.1:57500-67500 GCA_030765065.1 Deroplatys truncata
AATCAGCGTGTCCTCCCTGGCCGAAAGGTCCGGGTAACCCGCTGAACCTCCTTCGTGCTAGGGATTGGGGCTTGCAATTGTTCCCCATGAACGAGGAATTCCCAGTAAGCGCGAGTCATAAGCTCGCGTTGATTACGTCCCTGCCCTTTGTACACACCGCCCGTCGCTACTACCGATTGAATGATTTAGTGAGGTCTTCGGACCGGTGGGCGTGGGGGTTCTCCTCCTCGATTCCACCGGGAAGATGCCCAAACTTGATCATTTAGAGGAAGTAAAAGTCGTAACAAGGTTTCCGTAGGTGAACCTGCGGAAGGATCATTAGCGGTATCTCCCACCGGAGAACCTTGCCACAAATGGAACGAACCCGCGGAGCGGTGCTTCCCGGTGCGTCGGGGTCGGGCACGGAGGAGGGATGGCCTGTGAGACGACCGGCTGGTCGCCGGTCAGGCCATCCCGGGCCCGCCAAGACGTTGTCAGTTCCGAGCCTTACGCCGCCGGATGTTTCACAACGCAGTTCTCGGTACCCGCACCACGGATGTCGACGAAGCCTCCGCCTAGCGGCGGATGCGAGCGTCGCAGCCTGGGGATTCCGGCCGTTTGCCGCAAGGCGAGACGACCAGGGGTCTGGGAGGGTTTAAAGCTCTTCTGCGCCAGAGTTCTGCCAGTGTACGTTTCCCCTCCCTCTCCCGAGGTGGGTGGGAACGGTTGCACGAAACGCTTGCGAGGATTTCCTTGCTACTATTTGGCCCGATCTTAACGCAGCCCATGGCGCTCTCCTTCTGGGAGGGCCGAGGCGCGCAAATATCGATACAACCCTGAGCGGTGGATCACTCGGCTCGTGGGTCGATGAAGAACGCAGCAAATTGCGCGTCGACATGTGAACTGCAGGACACATGAACATCGACACTTCGAACGCACATTGCGGTCCTTGGATTTTCAATCCCGGACCACGCCCGACTGAGGGTCGGGAGGTCTCACTGGACCAGGCCGGGGCGGCTTTGCTAAGAGGTGATGATGATGAGTGAGTTGTGGAGAGGAAGAGCAAAGCGGGCCGTTCCGATCACCTGGATCCGATTCTGGAGGCACGGTTGCGACTCGCTCGCTCCGACGCTTCCGAAACCTGTAGGGGGCCGAGGCCTCCATCTCCATCGCTTTGGAGGTGGTCTCGGAGCTAGGGTCTTGCGAGGAGCATTTTTTTCTCTCTGACTCGAGCGTAACCGAGGAAAGCCTCGGCTCCCCGCCCCCCCGCACCAGAGGGGCTTGCACATCCGACCTCAGATCGGGCGAGACTACCCGCTGAATTTAAGCATATTAATAGGCGGAGGAAAAGAAACTAACAAGGATTCCCTTAGTAGCGGCGAGCGAACAGGGAGGAGCCCAGCACGGAATCCCGCGTGTGAAACATAACGCAGGGAAATGTCGTGTGAGGGACGCTCCGCAACCCGATGTTCGGCGGCGAGTTCAAGTCTCCCTTGAACGGGGCCACAGCCCGCAGAGGGTGCCAGGCCCGTAGAGACCGCTGCCGTTCGCGGGGGGAGCCGTCCTCAGAGTCGTGTTCCTTGAGAGTGGAGCACTAAGTGGGTGGTAAACTCCATCTAAGGCTAAATATGACCACGAGACCGATAGCGAACAAGTACCGTGAGGGAAAGTTGAAAAGAACTTTGAAGAGAGAGTTCAATAGTACGTGAAACCGTTCAGGGGTAAACGGGAGGGATCCGGAAGGTCGAACGGGGAGATTCAATCCCGTCCGCTCGTCGGCACCCGATCCGCGATTCCGGATGTCTACGGCCGCCGGCCACACCGCAAGGTGCGCGCCGCGTTAGGTCGTCGGCACCGGCCGGTCGGGCTGCTTGGCGGCGGCGGGCTGCACTTCTCTCCCGGTAGGACGTCGCGACCCGTTGGACCAGGGGTCTAAGGCCCGGGATGGAGACCGAGGGGAACGCCGAGGAATCTCGGGTTCACGTTCCCCCGGACCCCGGTTCGCCCGGCCCCGGTTCGACGGTAGGAAACGAGGAGATGGCCCGCTCTGGCGAGCGTCCGGCCCGGTGGGCAAGCTCCACGGGTTTCTTTGTGCGTGGTGCCGCGGCTAACGCCGCGTCCCCGCCGCCCGCGGGCTGCTGGTCTCCGGAGTCCTCGGACAGCTTTGGCCGTTCTCCCGTCCGCGGCGCTATTGCTTCGGATGCCTTCCCGACCCGTCTTGAAACACGGACCAAGGAGTCTAACATGTGCGCGAGTCACTGGGAACCACTAAACCCAGAGGCGCAATGAAAGTGGGGCGGCCTCGTGCCGCCGAGGGAGGATGGCTCCCTTCCGGGGAGCCCGCACTCCCGGGGCGCCCCGGCTTCGGCCGTGGGCGCACTCAGAGCGTACACGTTGGGACCCGAAAGATGGTGAACTATGCCTGGTCAGGACGAAGTCAGGGGAAACCCTGATGGAGGTCCGCAGCGATTCTGACGTGCAAATCGATCGTCAGAGCTGGGTATAGGGGCGAAAGACTAATCGAACCATCTAGTAGCTGGTTCCCTCCGAAGTTTCCCTCAGGATAGCTGGCGCCCGCTTGGAACGAGGCGAGTCTCATCCGGTAAAGCGAATGATTAGAGGCCTTGGGGCCGAAACGACCTCAACCTATTCTCAAACTTTAAATGGGTGAGAACTCCGGCTTGCTCGAGTGAAGCCGCGAGGCGGATCAGGGTGCCAAGTGGGCCATTTTTGGTAAGCAGAACTGGCGCTGTGGGATGAACCAAACGCCGGGTTAAGGCGCCTAAACCGGAGCTCATGGGAGACCATGAAAGGCGTTGGTTGCTTAAGACAGCAGGACGGTGGCCATGGAAGTCGGAAGCCGCTAAGGAGTGTGTAACAACTCACCTGCCGAAGCAACTAGCCCTGAAAATGGATGGCGCTAAAGCTCCGTGCCTATACCCGGCCGCCGGAAGGCATAGGCGTGAGCCGCTTCTCCTTCGGGAGGGGCGGCGAGCGCGCGAAGCCCCGGCGAGTAGGAGGGCGCGGCGGTGTGCGCGGAAGGGTCTGGGCGTGAGCCTGCCTGGAGCCGCCGCCGGTGCAGATCTTGGTGGTAGTAGCAAATACTCAAGCGAGGGCCTTGAGGGCTGATGTGGAGAAGGGTTTCGTGTGAACAGCCGTTGCACACGAGTCAGTCGATCCTAAGCCCTAGGAGAAATCCGATGTCGATGCGGGGGGCCGTCTCACGTGCTCCCCCTCGATGGGCGAAAGGGAATCCGGTTCCTATTCCGGAACCCGGCAGCGGAACCGAATCTACGGGCCCTCGTCAGAGAAGCTCGTCGGGGTAACCCAAAGGGACCCGGAGACGCCGTCGGGAGACCCGGGCAGAGTTTTCTGTTCTGCATAAGCGTTCGAGTTCCCTGGAATCCTCTAGCAGGGAGATAGGGTTTGGAACGCGAAGAGCACCGCAGTTGCGGCGGTGTCCGGGTCGTCCCCTCGGACCTTGAAAATCCGGGAGAGGGTCACGCGGAGGTGTCGCGCCGGCTCGTACCCATATCCGCAGCAGGTCTCCAAGGTGAAGAGCCTCTAGTCGATAGATTAATGTAGGTAAGGGAAGTCGGCAAATTGGATCCGTAACTTCGGGATAAGGATTGGCTCTGAGGACCGGGGCGCGTCGGGCGTGGTAGGGAAGCGGGTCTGTGCCAACGTGCCGGGCCTGGGCGAGGCGATGCGGGTGCCGGCGCTTGCGTCTGCATTTCGCGGATCCGAGCTCGGTCCCGTGCCTTGGCCTCCCGCGGATCTTCCACGCTGCGAGGGACCGCCTCTGGCGGTGCCCCTCTTCGGCCGCCACTCAACGGTCGACTCAGAACTGGCACGGACTTGGGGAATCCGACTGTCTAATTAAAACAAAGCATTGCGAGGGCCCCAGCGGGTGTTGACGCAATGTGATTTCTGCCCAGTGCTCTGAATGTCAACGTGAAGAAATTCAAGCAAGCGCGGGTAAACGGCGGGAGTAACTATGACTCTCTTAAGGTAGCCAAATGCCTCGTCATCTAATTAGTGACGCGCATGAATGGATTAACGAGATTCCCTCTGTCCCTATCTACTGGACTCTCGCTCTGGCTTCCGAGCGAGGCGGACGTGTTTGTTGTCCGGGTCTCTGAGGAGGGTGTTGGAAATTTTGAGAAAAATTTTGTAATAGTGAGTGAATAAGTGGAAAATTGTAAGTAAAATATTTAGAAAATAATTTGGAATTATTTAAGTATCAATTATATATGAAAATTATTAAAATTGCATGCAAAAAAGGCATTTGATTTTGGGCAAATATTAGGAGTACATAAGGTGCGAGGAGGTGGTACTAATTAGCGAATAGTAGTATTGACCCCCGATTTGAGTCGGATGCAGACTTTAAATCGTCGGAAATTAGTGAGTCATTTTTATAATATAAATGGAAAGTGATGTTTTCTCACCACAGAGCGTAAATCGCTCAAGGAAAATGCAGTCAATAGGAAGGAAGGAGGAGAGTGAAGCAGGATTAGGCAACTATGAACGCCTTATGGAGGAATTATCCATGTTAATAACAAAAGACAAGATGATTGTAAAGACCAAAGAGGAATGCTACTCATTAATTTATAAAATGAAAGCAGAATACGATAAATTGAAGCTTGAGAATGTAAAATTGCAGACCGAGATTAATGTAACCAGAGAATTCAAAGAAGTAATTCAGTCAAGTAAACCTTCGTACGCAATGATGGCTGCGAAGCCCAAGATGCCTGAAAGGTCCGAAAAGTTGCAGCACACCGTGCAAAAGAAAGGACATGTTATCTTTGTTTCATCAAAAAAAACCAAATCTACAAGGGAAATTCACAAAACAGTGACGGAGAACCTGAAACCCATAGAGGAGAAGATTAAAATAAGAAACATAAGAGAGAGTGAAAGGTTTGTCATTGTGGAAACCGAAACCCAGGATGATGCGGCTAAGGTAATATCTAGTAAGAATTTGAAGGAGAAGGACCTGATTATGGAATTGCCAAGGAAAAGGAAACCCCAGGTAATTTTATATGATGTGATTAAAGTTCAGAATGAAGAGGAAATTAAAGAAAGTCTTTATAGACAAAACTTTGAAAACGAAATGGAGAAAGAAGAATTTGATCGTGAAGTTTTATTGAAGTTCAAAACCGGGAGGAGAGATAGAAGAACTGTACATCATGTTCTTGAAGTATCGCCGAAAATAAGACTTATGATGATCAATAAAGAGAAATTATTTATTGGTTTTCAGGCAGTAAATGTAAAAGACTTTATATCAGTGCCCAAATGTTTGAAGTGTCAGCAATATGGTCATATTGCTAAATTTTGCAAAGCAAATTATACTGTTTGTGGCAGTTGTGGTGAAATTGATCATGAACAAAAGAATTGTAGTAAAAAAGATCAACCCAAAATAGCGTGTTTGAATTGTTGGTGGAAGAAACAGTCTTGTACTGGTAAGAAGGATGAGTGTCCCGCCTATCAAATGGCGTGGAATAGAGTAGTGTCCAAAACTGACTATGGAAGCTAAATTAATTGAAAGGATGTTAGTAAAGAAGAGAGGAAGAAGAGCTCCAAGTAGATTAAAGCGGAATATGCTTAGGGCTATTCAATATAGAGAAAAACAACGTGCTTTAAAGGAAATGGTAAATAATAGTGTAAAAGAAGATAAAATGGAGTTAAAAGTGGAAGATTTTCATGGAATAAAGAAGAAGGATGTCCAGAGTAGTGGATATTTGGAACCTGAGGTTATTATTAAAGAGCACAATAGAAAAAAAATAATGGTGGATTATGATGCTATATTAGTGGAATGTTCAACGGATGAGGAAGGTGTAGCTGAATTAATGCAGAGGGAAAACAAGGATAAGAAGGGAGAAGAGTTATTGGAGCATTTTAAAAGAACCATTGAAGGAACCAAGAGTAAGCAGCAATTAGATGTAGGTACTCATATGAAGAAGATGGAAGATGTTAAATATAATGGTATTGATCCAACAGAAATTTATAACGACTTCGAGGAGTTACTAAAGTTGAGTAGATTAGAGGAAAGAGAGAATTTATTAGCAGCCTTAAGACACCTAGTTAGATTCCTACATCCTAGAGGAAACGCCGTGACGTTTCCGCTTCCTGATGTAATTGATCGGTTACAGCTGAAGACGGTGAATATTCCAACGGATACGGAGAAATTACAGGACTTAATTAAGAAAATTTTCCATAGAAGAAATGAAGTTTATGATTTGGATGAAATCTATAATGATTTTGTATTAAGTTATGGTCGGGTCGTTTTTGATTCACAGCAGTCGTTTCCCAATTGTTATTGCCATATTAGACAAGATAAGTTAAATCAAAGAAAAATTGAGAAACCGGTAAAAATAGAACAGGAGATTAAAGTTGTAAATATTGGCGGGGGAAGTTTTATTCAAAGACCACAGGAAGTGATTAAAAGAATAGAAACCAAAAGGAGCCATAGTAACTCAATGTGGCAAGTGTTTAGTCCCTCGGTACCATTTATGGTGTCAAATACCGGTAAAGTACAAAAAACTGTTAATTGTAGTAAAATTTCTCATCCCAAAACAAAAACTCAGAAGCCAAAGAAAGAAATGAAATTTGAAGATAAAACTTGGACACAAGAATGTATTGATAATAGGCAAAATAATAGGAAACAAAGATTATCTGATATAAATTCTCATTAAATTTAAGGTACAAAACATTACTGTTTGTAAAATGAGGATATGGTTTTTCTTTTAAGAGATAGAAATGGCAGATAGTATAGTATTTAATTCATTACGAATTGGACAAATTAATGCTCAAAGAAGCAAACATGTAATGTCCGAATTAAAGAAAACTGCGGAGGAGTTAAAATTTGATATCCTATGTTTACAGGAACCTTACTCGTTTAATGGTAAGGTAATACATATTCCGGTTAAGGCTCGAGTGGTTCATAGCGGAGAAATTCCCATGGCGGCAATTGTAATTTACAATTCCGATTTACAGATCGTTAATGTAGCACAGTTTAGTAATACTCATACCAACTGTATTGAGGTAACTCATAAACATGGGAAGTTTATGTTAATAAATCAATATTTCCAACACAGTGAGGAAATTGAACCCTATTTAGAGCAAATTAGAAATATTAATATAAAATACAGAGCAATAGAACAGCTTTATACATGTGATGCAAATGCGAAATCACAGTTATGGTTTAATAACATAAGAGATGAAAGAGGGGAAAAATTTGAAGAATTAATATCAGAATTAAATCTAAACATCAAAAATGAACCCAATAATCCATACACATTCGAAAATAGAGCAGGAGCAATAGCCAACCTGGACTTAACCTTAACAAATCATCGAATGGATCCTAAAATACATCAATGGAAGGTAGGTCAAGATTTATCATCTAGTGATCATAGACTAATATATTTCAATTACTGGATAAAAATAAATAGAAGCATTCAAGGAGAGAAAGAAGTAAAATATAATTTTCATCAGGCTAATTGGGACTTAGTAAGGGATGAATTTAATAAAGCTAAATTAAAATATGAGGGGAATTCAGTAGATCATGATGCATTAAAGCTCACTAGAACTATTCAAACTGTCATCAAAAATACAATCCCCAAAGCCAAACCAAAACAATTTTACGACAACTTTTGGACCGATGATCTTCAAAAAGCAAGAACTCGGATGAGGAGAATGCGACGAATTTATCAAAAATCACAAATAGCCATTTTAAGGGAGAGGAATTTAATGAATTATAGGGAAGCAAAAAACAAATATAAACAACTCTTAGAAGAAACCAGACAAAAAACCTGGAAAAAATTTGTAGAGACGGAATTAAATACAAATATATGGGGCATGCCATATAAAATTATTATGGAAAAGGTTAAGAAACCAGAAATGTTAACAACTTTAAGGAAGGAAGATGGTGAAATGACCACAAATTGGTCAGAATCAATAAATGTTTTATTTGATAAGTTATTGCCAAAGGATGATAATAGTACTGATACTGAATTTAATACATTAAAACGAATAGAATTATTTCAACCCTATATAAATTCCAGAATAATATATCCAATTGATATTACAGAGCTGAAAATTGTACTACGAACCCTAAAAAAGAAGAAAGCAGCCGGACCAGATGGAATTATTAACGAAGTGCTAATTAACCTAGAGGAAGAACTTCTAGAGTACCTACATAAATTAATTAACGACTGTTTCTTGAAGGGCCGCTTCCCCTATTGTTGGAAAGTGGCCAAAGTTATCATTTTAAAGAAAAGTATGGATAAGGATCCCATAGAGCCGAAGTCATATAGACCAATATGTCTTCTTAATACACTTGGTAAAATTTTGGAAGAATTAGTATGTAAAAGATTAAAAGAATTTAGGTTACTGATAGGACAGAATGAAAATCAATATGGATTTAGAAAAGGGAAATCCACAGAAGATGCAATTAATAAATTGATGGAGTCCGTCTTAAAATCCAATTCCAAGTATGTAATTGGGATATTAGTTGACATCTCTGGTGCTTTTGATAACTTATGGTGGCCAATATTGTTTGATAGATTGCGGAAAATGGGTATACCAAAGTGTCTATATGAAATATTATTTGATTACTGTAAGGATCGAAGGGTGTATATTAAGGGTGCGCAGGTTAATATATACCGAAATATAACTAAAGGATGCCCTCAAGGATCCATACTAGGTCCCATTTTTTGGGACCTGGTCCTGGAATCATTTTTGGAAGAATTGGATATTTATAATGATATTAAGGACACCATAGCTTATGCAGATGATATTTTGTTTATTATAGAGGGAAATAATCGCAATCAAATAGAGCAAAGGGCTAATAAGTTAACTATGTTACTAAGGAATTGGTGTGATAATTGTAAGCTACAAGTAGCACCTACAAAATCTTCATATATGCTCTTAAAAGGCAACTTTAAAAGAGATCCAATTATTAAATATGGTACACAATCCATCCAAAGACAAAAGCAAGCAAAATATTTAGGTATATTATTGGATGAAAGATTGTTATTTAGACACCACGTAGAGTATGTAAGAGGCAAGGCAGAAAAAATAATGATGAAATTAGCACGAATTACACAACTGGATACGAATATTCCCTTTAATGCAATTACTATTTATCATAGCAGTATATTTGCATCAATTATAACCTATGGTGCAGCTGTTTGGGCATACAGAATGTCCGACAAAAAAATTATACAACTACTAAGAAGGTCACAACGCAAGGTTTTATTAAGATTAACCGGAGCGTTAAATACAACACCAACGTTAGCATTATTAATATTGACGGGAATTTGGCCAATAGACTATATAATTAAAATGAGAGGAGCATTATTTTGGCTAAGAAGAAAAAATTTGGATAAAGTTTGTGAAATAATTGGAGAAAATTGTACAAGTATAAGGGAGATAAAATCAAGACTACTAAATGATTGGCAAGAAGAATGGGATAGTTCCATGGAAGGGAGAAGGACTTATGAATTATTTAATAACATAAGGGTAAGATTTAAATTAAAACATGTACAGCCGACCAAAGGCTGTATACATTATCTTACAGGTCACGGACCTTATATAACCTACTGGGAAAAGATTAAAAAAGTTATAAATGATAATTGTGAATTGTGTGAAGTTAGTGGCACACCTGAACATATTTTATTTGAATGTTCTAAATTTGGAGAACAATTGAATGAAGATAGAGATAAATTAAGAGGATATTATATATATGAAATAATAAGTGATGAGAAATTGTTTGTAATCTTACAACAACTTGCTAATAAGGTTAGTATTATATCAAGAGAGGAACAGCTTCCACGAATTGTAGTAAATAATGAAAATTTAGGTAATGAGATTGAGAGAAGATCAGAGAGATTAAGAATAAATCAGATAAGAAATGAAGATTTAATAGAGGAAGAGGAAGGGAGAGTAGATGAAGATGAGGTAAGGGTAAATTTAAGTGAACCTTGTAATTATAATAGAAGAAGATATTATTGGATAAGAATGG
>JAUKNL010000261.1:72500-75000 GCA_030765065.1 Deroplatys truncata
CTACTACTACTACTAATACTACTACTACTACTACGACCGGTATTACTTATTCTTCGTATTAGTGGTATCATCATTATTCCGATTTGTATGATTATTCTCCGTAGTTCCTCCTCCTCCTCCTCCTCCTCCTCCTCCCCCTCCTCCTCCTCCTCCTCCTCCTCCTCCTCCTCCTCCACCTCTTCTTCTTCTTCTTCTTCTTCGTCTCCGTCTTCGTCTTCCTCTTCCTCTTCCTCTTCCTCTTCTGCGCATCATCATTCGTACTCGTCATGGTAGTATTCGTACCCTTATTATTATCCGCTTTATTGGCAATATCATTCTCATGACAATGAGGATGATTACTACTACGACTAATCATAGCCGTGCTACTAACACTACTGATACCAATAATACTCACAATACTACTACGCATACTGATATTCATACTACGAATAATGATATGCACAGCAATCATACTAATACTACTATTAATGCTACTAATACTACGCATACGACTCCTAACACGCATACTAATACTACTAATGCTACTAATTCGAATAATGCTAATACTCATATTCATACCACTCATAATGATACTAGTACCAATACTACTATTACTAATGTGACGAATAATAGTCACACTACTCGTACTACTCCTACTAATACACATAGACGTATTACACATCATAATAGTATTACTAATAGCAATAATACTACTACAAATAATAGTAATATCATCATCATCATCATCATCATCATCATCATCATCATACTACCACTACCACTACTACTACTCAAAAATCATACCCCTGCCCCTACTCCTACTCATAATCACACCCCTACCCCTACCCCTACCGATGATCATACCCCTACCCCTACTCCTACTCCTACTCATACTAATAATAATCATACTAATACTAACAATACTAACAATACTACTACTACTACTACTACTACTACTACTACTACTACTACTACTACTACTACTCATAATAGTAATATTACTAACAATACCAACAATACTAACATTATTACTACTACGAATACTAATACCATTAATAGTACTAATAACAATAATACCAATACCAATACCAAT
Organism: Deroplatys truncata; assembly: GCA_030765065.1. Taxonomy (NCBI): domain Eukaryota; kingdom Metazoa; phylum Arthropoda; class Insecta; order Mantodea; family Mantidae; genus Deroplatys; species Deroplatys truncata. The sequence goes on from JAUKNL010000261.1 coordinate 73,573, forward strand.
ACTAATGATACTAATGATTAATGATCCTAATACCACTACTAATACTCATACTAATACTACTACTACTAATGATAATAATAATGATAATAGTGATACGAATACTAACACTAAGGATAAGAATAATACTACTACTACTCATAATTATATTCGAATACTAACTAACACTACTACTACTACTACTACTACTACTACTACTACTAATAATACTAATAATAATAATAATAATAATAATAATAATAATAATAATAATAATAATAATCATAATAATCATAATAATAATAATACTATTAATACTATTAATACTATTAATAATAATAATAATAATAATAATAATAATAATAATAATAATAATAATAATAATAATAATAATAATAATAATAATACTAATAATAATACTAATAATAATAATACTAATACTAATACTAATACTAATCCTACTCATACTCATACCCATACTCATAATGATAATAATACTAATAATAATAATAATAGTAATATTAATAATGATAATAATAATAATAATAATAATAATAATAATAATAATAATAATAATAATAATAATAATAATAATAATAATAATAATAATAATACAAATAATAATAATAATAATGATTACCAATACTAATGATGATACTCATACTAATAATGATAATCATGATGATAAGACCCATAATAATGATTATGATCATTCTAATGCTACTACTACTACTACTACTACTACTACTACTACTACTACTACTACTACTACTACTACTACCACTACCACCACTACTACTACTACTACTACTACTACTACTACTACTACTACTACTACTACTACTACTACTACTACCACTACCACCACTACTACTACTACTACTACTACTACTACTACTACTACTACTACTACTACTACTACTACTACTCCGGATACCGTCAATGACACTACTAATACTAATACTAATCATACGCAGGCTAACCGTAATGGTACGAATAATCATACTAATGAATATTACGCATACGAATCATCATGCTGCTACTACTACTACTACTACTACTACTACTACTACTACTACTACTACTACTACTACTACTATCCGGAGGCGTATTGCTCTCATGTTTTGTATTCCACCTCCAAACATCGGCCCCTCCTTTCGTCTTACCTCGCCACCGTCCAACCAGGTACACATTTCCTCCTCTGTGCATTTCGCCCTACCCCCATGGGGGGAGCGGGGGGCCCCTCTGGGGACGCTAGAGCGTAGCAACACACCCTGGACCTGGCACAAACTCTTTCGACGCGTTGCAGTTCCTGGCCTTGGCTGCTGCAACGCCCTCACACTCTTTATGGTGCATCCGTGTAGACGCGTGGTGGCAGCTTGCCACAGTGCCATTGCTTCATCTCCAAACGGCACTGCATAGCGCGTTGCACTTTCCACAACGCCTCGTTTA
>JAUKNL010000261.1:85000-90000 GCA_030765065.1 Deroplatys truncata
TCAACTATAATCTAACTTAGACATATCTGTCAACATACAAATAGAAACACATCCTACGAAAGCACACAACCCCTCCAAAGTAAACACCACACAACATTACAATAATAACACTCAAACAAACAACTGAAAAGAATAATATTAAATACATGTTAATTGATCAATCAAACCAAATTGCAGTACTACAACAAAAACACAGCAATTAATATTATACACTCCTACACAACCATAATAACAGATGATATCCCAAAGACTATTTACAAACAAACAAACAAACAACTTATTCTACCATGACTGAAGTTGCACCTGATGAGATAATATAGGCTCTCAACAATAAACATAGCACACTTGTATCCTAATAACTCTACCTCAAGTAAACAAAATAACCTAGAATGCCAACCATCATCTTCAATAACACACTCGGTGACTTCACATACTCAATATTGGCAAACCGAACACTTCACTAATAAACACAGAACCACCAAGCATTTCCAGACATGATGTCAACAATTGTACCAAAGCTTCCACCCAGCAACAATCACTTACATGTCCATTGCCAGAACCGGAACGTCTTAACACACCTAATATATCAATTCCCCAACCTCCACATATGGCAGTCATAGCAATGCAAACCTACCAGCTATCCACTATTTCTTTGTCACCGTATTATTCAATATACCTCTTCATACCTGCCCAAATAATCAACAATGTATCTTCAGGAACATCTTTCAAAACCCTAAACAACCACAAAATGAAACATCATGCAATAAGCATACCATTTAATGCTTTAAAGCACAGTACACTACATAACTTACCTGCAGACGTTGCCATTACTGCATAGTCACATCACCTACTACAGACAGCAAACATTTCAAGTTTCATACACGTTCAATACCCATTACATACACATGGTTTCACCGCGGGCCGATCCTGAATGTACCTATTCTACAAATGCAATTGACATTAGGTAGGTCTTGACACACTACCTCAGGATGCCTCCCATGAGGGGTGACTGTCTCAAAGGTTTCACTTCGATCCGCCGCAGTTGCGACTGTGCAACACGTGGCACACGCGTAACAGTTGTGTAACGGAGTATACGCAACGCGCCTGAAGATTGTGCAACACCTCCGTGAGGAGCGTTGTGGCAGTTGCTGGAACGTGTTGTTTCAACGGACGAAACACGGACATATCCTCTTCCAGGCGCGTTGCACTTTCCCCGGGAGACAGAGGTCATGCCTTCGCAGTATATCTACACTGTTTACAGTATGCTGATCATCCATTCGTGTCCATCTCTTCCTTCTCCATCATCATTTTGCTGATTGGCATTCCTTAGTCGGAGCACCACCACCACTACTACTACTACTACTACTACTACTACTACTACTACTACTACCACTACTACTACTACTATTCATAATGATAATCATCAGCATGATATTCATTATAGCAGTCATACTAACACTCATACTCATACCCCTCATAGTCATATCAATGAACCTACTGATACTAATACCTACTACCGCTAATGATGATACGTAGCATACGCCTATTCATACTACGCCCACCACTACGACTAGCACTACTACTACTACTACTACTACTACTAATACTACTACTACTACTACGACCGGTATTACTTATTCTTCGTATTAGTGGTATCATCATTATTCCGATTTGTATGATTATTCTCCGTAGTTCCTCCTCCTCCTCCTCCTCCTCCTCCTCCTCCTCCCCCTCCTCCTCCTCCTCCTCCTCCTCCTCCTCCTCCTCCACCTCTTCTTCTTCTTCTTCTTCTTCGTCTCCGTCTTCGTCTTCCTCTTCCTCTTCCTCTTCCTCTTCTGCGCATCATCATTCGTACTCGTCATGGTAGTATTCGTACCCTTATTATTATCCGCTTTATTGGCAATATCATTCTCATGACAATGAGGATGATTACTACTACGACTAATCATAGCCGTGCTACTAACACTACTGATACCAATAATACTCACAATACTACTACGCATACTGATATTCATACTACGAATAATGATATGCACAGCAATCATACTAATACTACTATTAATGCTACTAATACTACGCATACGACTCCTAACACGCATACTAATACTACTAATGCTACTAATTCGAATAATGCTAATACTCATATTCATACCACTCATAATGATACTAGTACCAATACTACTATTACTAATGTGACGAATAATAGTCACACTACTCGTACTACTCCTACTAATACACATAGACGTATTACACATCATAATAGTATTACTAATAGCAATAATACTACTACAAATAATAGTAATATCATCATCATCATCATCATCATCATCATCATCATACTACCACTACCACTACTACTACTCAAAAATCATACCCCTGCCCCTACTCCTACTCATAATCACACCCCTACCCCTACCCCTACCGATGATCATACCCCTACCCCTACTCCTACTCCTACTCATACTAATAATAATCATACTAATACTAACAATACTAACAATACTACTACTACTACTACTACTACTACTACTACTACTACTACTACTACTACTCATAATAGTAATATTACTAACAATACCAACAATACTAACATTATTACTACTACGAATACTAATACCATTAATAGTACTAATAACAATAATACCAATACCAATACCAATACTAATGATACTAATGATTAATGATCCTAATACCACTACTAATACTCATACTAATACTACTACTACTAATGATAATAATAATGATAATAGTGATACGAATACTAACACTAAGGATAAGAATAATACTACTACTACTCATAATTATATTCGAATACTAACTAACACTACTACTACTACTACTACTACTACTACTACTACTAATAATACTAATAATAATAATAATAATAATAATAATAATAATAATAATAATCATAATAATCATAATAATAATAATACTATTAATACTATTAATACTATTAATAATAATAATAATAATAATAATAATAATAATAATAATAATAATAATAATAATAATACTAATAATAATACTAATAATAATAATACTAATACTAATACTAATACTAATCCTACTCATACTCATACCCATACTCATAATGATAATAATACTAATAATAATAATAATAGTAATATTAATAATGATAATAATAATAATAATAATAATAATAATAATAATAATAATAATAATACAAATAATAATAATAATAATGATTACCAATACTAATGATGATACTCATACTAATAATGATAATCATGATGATAAGACCCATAATAATGATTATGATCATTCTAATGCTACTACTACTACTACTACTACTACTACTACTACTACTACTACTACTACTACTACTACTACTACTACCACTACCACCACTACTACTACTACTACTACTACTACTACTACTACTACTACTACTACTACTACTACTACTACCACTACCACCACTACTACTACTACTACTACTACTACTACTACTACTACTACTACTACTACTACTACTACTACTACTACTCCGGATACCGTCAATGACACTACTAATACTAATACTAATCATACGCAGGCTAACCGTAATGGTACGAATAATCATACTAATGAATATTACGCATACGAATCATCATGCTGCTACTACTACTACTACTACTACTACTACTACTACTACTACTACTACTACTACTACTACTACTATCCGGAGGCGTATTGCTCTCATGTTTTGTATTCCACCTCCAAACATCGGCCCCTCCTTTCGTCTTACCTCGCCACCGTCCAACCAGGTACACATTTCCTCCTCTGTGCATTTCGCCCTACCCCCATGGGGGGAGCGGGGGGCCCCTCTGGGGACGCTAGAGCGTAGCAACACACCCTGGACCTGGCACAAACTCTTTCGACGCGTTGCAGTTCCTGGCCTTGGCTGCTGCAACGCCCTCACACTCTTTATGGTGCATCCGTGTAGACGCGTGGTGGCAGCTTGCCACAGTGCCATTGCTTCATCTCCAAACGGCACTGCATAGCGCGTTGCACTTTCCACAACGCCTCGTTTATTCTGTTCCCCCATTTATGCGTTACACACCACCGACATTGCACCCTCCCGTGCTGTTCTACCCATGATCACCGGTATTGGCATCGCTCGTAGTAGTCGTTGATCACCTCCTTCCACGTTTCCTCACATCCCTGAGCTCCACTGTGCAGGCGCGTAGCAGATTCTCGGCTGCTACGCCCCTGGAAGGACGGGGGGGGGGGGTTTAGCGCTTTGGGGCGCGTTGGAGTACAGACGTCTGCGTATCTCAATACCATTGTCGTCTGGTGGGCGTCGTAGTTGCGCCACACTAACCCGTACGTTTGCTGTATGTCATTCAGATGGTCATGGTAGCGGTACAGGCACACATTGTTTCTCCATCCGAGGCATGTTCACAACGTTCTCATCTGTCAGGCGGGTGCCGCGTGAGGCTGCGTGTCGGAGCCCGGCTAGTGGCTGTGCGCTGCCGGCCAGCCGTTTGCCCGCCGGCCCCTGCGACTCGCAGAGGAGCGGCATCGTGGTTGGAGGGGTCGGAGCTGTCAAAGTGAGGGTAGGAGTTGAAGGAACAAAGCTAGGCGGCCCTCTCCTAGTGTGACCCTATGCAGAAGGACATGATATCTGTGACGGTGAATTCTAGGTTGTCCTTCCCTAGTGATAATGTCTTCCGAGCCTGGATTGCATTATATCCCCGATGTAGAGGGTCAGGAATTGACGCACAAATGCTAGGCGCCCTCTTACTAGCGAGATATGTACAGCATTGTCGCGGCCCTCTGTCTCACGATACGGTCCTTATGCGACACATAGTTGTTATTCGGCGCTGAACTTGCCAGATTCCGAGTGACGTTATATTTCACGACATGCTCTGGTTCGCGCTCTGTGCGCGCATTGAGTGATGGTTGGGTGAGTAGACGTGAGAAACGGCGAAACGCGAGCACGTAGTCCCTTCGACTGAAGGAATGATGATCGTGCTGGGCAACGTCAGGCCTTA
>JAUKNL010000261.1:92500-102500 GCA_030765065.1 Deroplatys truncata
TCCCAGTAAGCGCGAGTCATAAGCTCGCGTTGATTACGTCCCTGCCCTTTGTACACACCGCCCGTCGCTACTACCGATTGAATGATTTAGTGAGGTCTTCGGACCGGTGGGCGTGGGGGTTCTCCTCCTCGATTCCACCGGGAAGATGCCCAAACTTGATCATTTAGAGGAAGTAAAAGTCGTAACAAGGTTTCCGTAGGTGAACCTGCGGAAGGATCATTAGCGGTATCTCCCACCGGAGAACCTTGCCACAAATGGAACGAACCCGCGGAGCGGTGCTTCCCGGTGCGTCGGGGTCGGGCACGGAGGAGGGATGGCCTGTGAGACGACCGGCTGGTCGCCGGTCAGGCCATCCCGGGCCCGCCAAGACGTTGTCAGTTCCGAGCCTTACGCCGCCGGATGTTTCACAACGCAGTTCTCGGTACCCGCACCACGGATGTCGACGAAGCCTCCGCCTAGCGGCGGATGCGAGCGTCGCAGCCTGGGGATTCCGGCCGTTTGCCGCAAGGCGAGACGACCAGGGGTCTGGGAGGGTTTAAAGCTCTTCTGCGCCAGAGTTCTGCCAGTGTACGTTTCCCCTCCCTCTCCCGAGGTGGGTGGGAACGGTTGCACGAAACGCTTGCGAGGATTTCCTTGCTACTATTTGGCCCGATCTTAACGCAGCCCATGGCGCTCTCCTTCTGGGAGGGCCGAGGCGCGCAAATATCGATACAACCCTGAGCGGTGGATCACTCGGCTCGTGGGTCGATGAAGAACGCAGCAAATTGCGCGTCGACATGTGAACTGCAGGACACATGAACATCGACACTTCGAACGCACATTGCGGTCCTTGGATTTTCAATCCCGGACCACGCCCGACTGAGGGTCGGGAGGTCTCACTGGACCAGGCCGGGGCGGCTTTGCTAAGAGGTGATGATGATGAGTGAGTTGTGGAGAGGAAGAGCAAAGCGGGCCGTTCCGATCACCTGGATCCGATTCTGGAGGCACGGTTGCGACTCGCTCGCTCCGACGCTTCCGAAACCTGTAGGGGGCCGAGGCCTCCATCTCCATCGCTTTGGAGGTGGTCTCGGAGCTAGGGTCTTGCGAGGAGCATTTTTTTCTCTCTGACTCGAGCGTAACCGAGGAAAGCCTCGGCTCCCCGCCCCCCCGCACCAGAGGGGCTTGCACATCCGACCTCAGATCGGGCGAGACTACCCGCTGAATTTAAGCATATTAATAGGCGGAGGAAAAGAAACTAACAAGGATTCCCTTAGTAGCGGCGAGCGAACAGGGAGGAGCCCAGCACGGAATCCCGCGTGTGAAACATAACGCAGGGAAATGTCGTGTGAGGGACGCTCCGCAACCCGATGTTCGGCGGCGAGTTCAAGTCTCCCTTGAACGGGGCCACAGCCCGCAGAGGGTGCCAGGCCCGTAGAGACCGCTGCCGTTCGCGGGGGGAGCCGTCCTCAGAGTCGTGTTCCTTGAGAGTGGAGCACTAAGTGGGTGGTAAACTCCATCTAAGGCTAAATATGACCACGAGACCGATAGCGAACAAGTACCGTGAGGGAAAGTTGAAAAGAACTTTGAAGAGAGAGTTCAATAGTACGTGAAACCGTTCAGGGGTAAACGGGAGGGATCCGGAAGGTCGAACGGGGAGATTCAATCCCGTCCGCTCGTCGGCACCCGATCCGCGATTCCGGATGTCTACGGCCGCCGGCCACACCGCAAGGTGCGCGCCGCGTTAGGTCGTCGGCACCGGCCGGTCGGGCTGCTTGGCGGCGGCGGGCTGCACTTCTCTCCCGGTAGGACGTCGCGACCCGTTGGACCAGGGGTCTAAGGCCCGGGATGGAGACCGAGGGGAACGCCGAGGAATCTCGGGTTCACGTTCCCCCGGACCCCGGTTCGCCCGGCCCCGGTTCGACGGTAGGAAACGAGGAGATGGCCCGCTCTGGCGAGCGTCCGGCCCGGTGGGCAAGCTCCACGGGTTTCTTTGTGCGTGGTGCCGCGGCTAACGCCGCGTCCCCGCCGCCCGCGGGCTGCTGGTCTCCGGAGTCCTCGGACAGCTTTGGCCGTTCTCCCGTCCGCGGCGCTATTGCTTCGGATGCCTTCCCGACCCGTCTTGAAACACGGACCAAGGAGTCTAACATGTGCGCGAGTCACTGGGAACCACTAAACCCAGAGGCGCAATGAAAGTGGGGCGGCCTCGTGCCGCCGAGGGAGGATGGCTCCCTTCCGGGGAGCCCGCACTCCCGGGGCGCCCCGGCTTCGGCCGTGGGCGCACTCAGAGCGTACACGTTGGGACCCGAAAGATGGTGAACTATGCCTGGTCAGGACGAAGTCAGGGGAAACCCTGATGGAGGTCCGCAGCGATTCTGACGTGCAAATCGATCGTCAGAGCTGGGTATAGGGGCGAAAGACTAATCGAACCATCTAGTAGCTGGTTCCCTCCGAAGTTTCCCTCAGGATAGCTGGCGCCCGCTTGGAACGAGGCGAGTCTCATCCGGTAAAGCGAATGATTAGAGGCCTTGGGGCCGAAACGACCTCAACCTATTCTCAAACTTTAAATGGGTGAGAACTCCGGCTTGCTCGAGTGAAGCCGCGAGGCGGATCAGGGTGCCAAGTGGGCCATTTTTGGTAAGCAGAACTGGCGCTGTGGGATGAACCAAACGCCGGGTTAAGGCGCCTAAACCGGAGCTCATGGGAGACCATGAAAGGCGTTGGTTGCTTAAGACAGCAGGACGGTGGCCATGGAAGTCGGAAGCCGCTAAGGAGTGTGTAACAACTCACCTGCCGAAGCAACTAGCCCTGAAAATGGATGGCGCTAAAGCTCCGTGCCTATACCCGGCCGCCGGAAGGCATAGGCGTGAGCCGCTTCTCCTTCGGGAGGGGCGGCGAGCGCGCGAAGCCCCGGCGAGTAGGAGGGCGCGGCGGTGTGCGCGGAAGGGTCTGGGCGTGAGCCTGCCTGGAGCCGCCGCCGGTGCAGATCTTGGTGGTAGTAGCAAATACTCAAGCGAGGGCCTTGAGGGCTGATGTGGAGAAGGGTTTCGTGTGAACAGCCGTTGCACACGAGTCAGTCGATCCTAAGCCCTAGGAGAAATCCGATGTCGATGCGGGGGGCCGTCTCACGTGCTCCCCCTCGATGGGCGAAAGGGAATCCGGTTCCTATTCCGGAACCCGGCAGCGGAACCGAATCTACGGGCCCTCGTCAGAGAAGCTCGTCGGGGTAACCCAAAGGGACCCGGAGACGCCGTCGGGAGACCCGGGCAGAGTTTTCTGTTCTGCATAAGCGTTCGAGTTCCCTGGAATCCTCTAGCAGGGAGATAGGGTTTGGAACGCGAAGAGCACCGCAGTTGCGGCGGTGTCCGGGTCGTCCCCTCGGACCTTGAAAATCCGGGAGAGGGTCACGCGGAGGTGTCGCGCCGGCTCGTACCCATATCCGCAGCAGGTCTCCAAGGTGAAGAGCCTCTAGTCGATAGATTAATGTAGGTAAGGGAAGTCGGCAAATTGGATCCGTAACTTCGGGATAAGGATTGGCTCTGAGGACCGGGGCGCGTCGGGCGTGGTAGGGAAGCGGGTCTGTGCCAACGTGCCGGGCCTGGGCGAGGCGATGCGGGTGCCGGCGCTTGCGTCTGCATTTCGCGGATCCGAGCTCGGTCCCGTGCCTTGGCCTCCCGCGGATCTTCCACGCTGCGAGGGACCGCCTCTGGCGGTGCCCCTCTTCGGCCGCCACTCAACGGTCGACTCAGAACTGGCACGGACTTGGGGAATCCGACTGTCTAATTAAAACAAAGCATTGCGAGGGCCCCAGCGGGTGTTGACGCAATGTGATTTCTGCCCAGTGCTCTGAATGTCAACGTGAAGAAATTCAAGCAAGCGCGGGTAAACGGCGGGAGTAACTATGACTCTCTTAAGGTAGCCAAATGCCTCGTCATCTAATTAGTGACGCGCATGAATGGATTAACGAGATTCCCTCTGTCCCTATCTGTCCCTGGACTCTCGCTCTGGCTTCCGAGCGAGGCGGATGTGTTTGTTGTCCGGGTTTCTGAGGAGGGTGTTGGAAATTTTGAGAAAAATTTTGTAATAGTGAGTGAATAAGTGGAAAATTGTAAGTAAAATATTTAGAAAATAATTTGGAATTATTTAAGTATCAATTATATATGAAAATTATTAAAATTGCATGCAAAAAAGGCATTTGATTTTGGGCAAATATTAGGAGTACATAAGGTGCGAGGAGGTGGTACTAATTAGCGAATAGTAGTATTGACCCCCGATTTGAGTCGGATGCAGACTTTAAATCGTCCGAAATTAGTGAGTCATTTTTATAATATAAATGGAAAGTGATGTTTTCTCACCACAGAGCGTAAATCGCTCAAGGAAAATGCAGTCAATAGGAAGGAAGGAGGAGAGTGAAGCAGGATTAGGCAACTATGAACGCCTTATGGAGGAATTATCCATGTTAATAACAAAAGACAAGATGATTGTAAAGACCAAAGAGGAATGCTACTCATTAATTTATAAAATGAAAGCAGAATACGATAAACTGAAGCTTGAGAATGTAAAATTGCAGACCGAGATTAATGTAACCAGAGAATTCAAAGAAGTAATTCAGTCAAGTAAACCTTCGTACGCAATGATGGCTGCGAAGCCCAAGATGCCTGAAAGGTCCGAAAAGTTGCAGCACACCGTGCAAAAGAAAGGACATGTTATCTTTGTTTCATCAAAAAAAACCAAATCTACAAGGGAAATTCATAAAACAGTGACGGAGAACCTGAAACCCATAGAGGAGAAGATTAAAATAAGAAACATAAGAGAGAGTGAAAGGTTTGTCATTGTGGAAACCGAAACCCAGGATGATGCGGCTAAGGTAATATCTAGTAAGAATTTGAAGGAGAAGGACCTGATTATGGAATTGCCAAGGAAAAGGAAACCCCAGGTAATTTTATATGATGTGATTAAAGTTCAGAATGAAGAGGAAATTAAAGAAAGTCTTTATAGACAAAATTTTGAAAACGAAATGGAGAAAGAAGAATTTGATCGTGAAGTTTTATTGAAGTTCAAAACCGGGAGGAGAGATAGAAGAACTGTACATCATGTTCTTGAAGTATCGCCGAAAATAAGACTTATGATGATCAATAAAGAGAAATTATTTATTGGTTTTCAGGCAGTAAATGTAAAAGACTTTATATCAGTGCCCAAATGTTTGAAGTGTCAGCAATATGGTCATATTGCTAAGTTTTGCAAAGCAAATTATACTGTTTGTGGCAGTTGTGGTGAAATTGATCATGAACAAAAGAACTGTAGTAAAAAAGATCAACCCAAAATAGCGTGTTTGAATTGTTGGTGGAAGAAACAGTCTTGTACTGGTAAGAAGGATGAGTGTCCCGCCTATCAAATGGCGTGGAATAGAGTAGTGTCCAAAATTGATTATGGAAGCTAAATTAATTGAAAGGATGTTAGTAAAGAAGAGAGGAAGAAGAGCTCCAAGTAGATTAAAGCGGAATATGCTTAGGGCTATTCAATATAGAGAAAAACAACGTGCTTTAAAGGAAATGGTAAATAATAGTGTAAAAGAAGATAAAATGGAGTTAAAAGTGGAAGATTTTCATGGAATAAAGAAGAAGGATGTCCAGAGTAGTGGATATTTGGAACCTGAGGTTATTATTAAAGAGCACAATAGAAAAAAAATAATGGTGGATTATGATGCTATATTAGTGGAATGTTCAACGGATGAGGAAGGTGTAGCTGAATTAATGCAGAGGGAAAATAAGGATAAGAAGGGAGAAGAGTTATTGGAGCATTTTAAAAGAACCATTGAAGGAACCAAGAGTAAGCAGCAATTAGATGTAGGTACTCATATGAAGAAGATGGAAGATGTTAAACATAATGGTATTGATCCAACAGAAATTTATAACGACTTCGAGGAGTTACTAAAGTTGAGTAGATTAGAGGAAAGAGAGAATTTATTAGCAGCCTTAAGACACCTAGTTAGATTCCTACATCCTAGAGGAAACGCTGTGACGTTTCCGCTTCCTGATGTAATTGATCGGTTACAGCTGAAGACGGTGAATATTCCAACGGATACGGAGAAATTACAGGACTTAATTAAGAAAATTTTCCATAGAAGAAATGAAGTTTATGATTTGGATGAAATCTATAATGATTTTGTATTAAGTTATGGTCGGGTCGTTTTTGATTCACAGCAGTCGTTTCCCAATTGTTATTGCCATATTAGACAAGATAAGTTAAATCAAAGAAAAATTGAGAAACCGGTAAAAATAGAACAGGAGATTAAAGTTGTAAATATTGGCGGGGGAAGTTTTATTCAAAGACCACAGGAAGTGATTAAAAGAATAGAAACCAAAAGGAGCCATAGTAACTCAATGTGGCAAGTGTTTAGTCCCTCGGTACCATTTATGGTGTCAAATACCGGTAAAGTACAAAAAACTGTTAATTGTAGTAAAATTTCTCATCCCAAAACAAAAACTCAGAAGCCAAAGAAAGAAATGAAATTTGAAGATAAAACTTGGACACAAGAATGTATTGATAATAGGCAAAATAATAGGAAACAAAGATCATCTGATATAAATTCTCATTAACTTTAAGGTACAAAACATTACTGTTTGTAAAATGAGGATATGGTTTTTCTTTTAAGAGTTAGAAATGGCAGATAGTATAGTATTTAATTCATTACGAATTGGACAAATTAATGCTCAAAGAAGCAAACATGTAATGTCCGAATTAAAGAAAACTGCGGAGGAGTTAAAATTTGACATCCTATGTTTACAGGAACCTTACTCGTTTAATGGTAAGGTAATACATATTCCGGTTAAGGCTCGAGTGGTTCATAGCGGAGAAATTCCCATGGCGGCAATTGTAATTTACAATTCCGATTTACAGATCGTTAATGTAGCACAGTTTAGTAATACTCATACCAACTGTATTGAGGTAACTCATAAACATGGGAAGTTTATGTTAATAAATCAATATTTCCAACACAGTGAGGAAATTGAACCCTATTTAGAGCAAATTAGAAATATTAATATAAAATACAGAGCAATAGAACAGCTTTATACATGTGATGCAAATGCGAAATCACAGTTATGGTTTAATAACATAAGAGATGAAAGAGGGGAAAAATTTGAAGAATTAATATCAGAATTAAATCTAAACATCAAAAATGAACCCAATAATCCATACACATTCGAAAATAGAGCAGGAGCAATAGCCAACCTGGACTTAACCTTAACAAATCATCGAATGGATCCTAAAATACATCAATGGAAGGTAGGTCAAGATTTATCATCTAGTGATCATAGACTAATATATTTCAACTACTGGATAAAAATAAATAGAAGCATTCAAGGAGAGAAAGAAGTAAAATATAATTTTCATCAGGCTAATTGGGACTTAGTAAGGGATGAATTCAATAAAGCTAAATTAAAATATGAGGGGAATTCAGTAGATCATGATGCATTAAAGCTCACTAGAACTATTCAAACTGTCATCAAAAATACAATCCCCAAAGCCAAACCAAAACAATTTTACGACAACTTTTGGACCGATGATCTTCAAAAAGCAAGAACTCGGATGAGGAAAATGCGACGAATTTATCAAAAATCACAAATAGCCATTTTAAGGGAGAGGAATTTAATGAATTATAGGGAAGCAAAAAATAAATATAAACAACTCTTAGAAGAAACCAGACAAAAAACCTGGAAAAAATTTGTAGAGACGGAATTAAATACAAATATATGGGGCATGCCATATAAAATTATTATGGAAAAGGTTAAGAAACCAGAAATGTTAACAACTTTAAGGAAGGAAGATGGTGAAATGACCACAAATTGGTCAGAATCAATAAATGTTTTATTTGATAAGTTATTGCCAAAGGATGATAATAGTACTGATACTGAATTTAATACATTAAAACGAATAGAATTATTTCAACCCTATATAAATTCCAGAATAATATATCCAATTGATATTATAGAGCTGAAAATTGTACTACGAACCCTAAAAAAGAAAAAAGCAGCCGGACCAGATGGAATTATCAACGAAGTGCTAATTAACCTAGAGGAAGAACTTCTAGAGTACCTACATAAATTAATTAACGACTGTTTCTTGAAGGGCCGCTTCCCCTATTGTTGGAAAGTGGCCAAAGTTATCATTTTAAAGAAAAGTATGGATAAGGATCCCATAGAGCCGAAGTCATATAGACCAATATGTCTTCTTAATACACTTGGTAAAATTTTGGAAGAATTAGTTTGTAAAAGATTAAAAGAATTTAGGTTACTGATAGGACAGAATGAAAATCAATATGGATTTAGAAAAGGGAAATCCACAGAAGATGCAATTAATAAATTGATGGAGTCCGTCTTAAAATCCAATTCCAAGTATGTAATTGGGATATTAGTTGACATCTCTGGTGCTTTTGATAACTTATGGTGGCCAATATTGTTTGATAGATTGCGGAAAATGGGTATACCAAAGTGTCTATATGAAATATTATTTGATTACTGTAAGGATCGAAGGGTGTATATTAAGGGTGCGCAGGTTAATATATACCGAAATATAACTAAAGGATGCCCTCAAGGATCCATACTAGGTCCCATTTTTTGGGACCTGGTCCTGGAATCATTTTTGGAAGAATTGGATATTTATAATGATATTAAGGACACCATAGCTTATGCAGATGATATTTTGTTTATTATAGAGGGAAATAATCGCAATCAAATAGAGCAAAGGGCTAATAAGTTAACTATGTTACTAAGGAATTGGTGTGATAATTGTAAGTTACAAGTAGCACCTACAAAATCTTCATATATGCTCTTAAAAGGCAACTTTAAAAGAGATCCAATTATTAAATATGGTACACAATCCATCCAAAGACAAAAGCAAGCAAAATATTTAGGTATATTATTGGATGAAAGATTGTTATTTAGACACCACGTAGAGTATGTAAGAGGCAAGGCAGAAAAAATAATGATGAAATTAGCACGAATTACACAACTGGATACGAATATTCCCTTTAATGCAATTACTATTTATCATAGCAGTATATTTGCATCAATTATAACCTATGGTGCAGCTGTTTGGGCATACAGAATGTCCGACAAAAAAATTATACAACTACTAAGAAGGTCACAACGCAAGGTTTTATTAAGATTAACCGGAGCGTTAAATACAACACCAACGTTAGCATTATTAATATTGACGGGAATTTGGCCAATAGACTATATAATTAAAATGAGAGGAGCATTATTTTGGCTAAGAAGAAAAAATTTGGATAAAGTTTGTGAAATAATTGGAGAAAATTGTACAAGTATAAGGGAGATAAAATCAAGATTACTAAATGATTGGCAAGAAGAATGGGATAGTTCCATGGAAGGGAGAAGGACTTATGAATTATTTAATAACATAAGGGTAAGATTTAAATTAAAATATGTACAGCCGACCAAAGGCTGTATACATTATCTTACAGGTCACGGACCTTATATAACCTACTGGGAAAAGATTAAAAAAGTTATAAATGATAATTGTGAATTGTGTGAAGTTAGTGGCACACCTGAACATATTTTATTTGAATGTTCTAAATTTGGAGAACAATTGAATGAAGATAGAGATAAATTAAGAGGATATTATATATATGAAATAATAAGTGATGAGAAATTGTTTGTAATCTTACAACAACTTGCTAATAAGGTTAGTATTATATCAAGAGAGGAACAGCTTCCACGAATTGTAGTAAATAATGAAAATTTAGGTAATGAGATTGAGAGAAGATCAGAGAGATTAAGAATAAATCAGATAAGAAATGAAGATTTAATAGAGGAAGAGGAAGGGAGAGTAGATGAAGATGAGGTAAGGGTAAATTTAAGTGAACCTTGTAATTATAATAGAAGAAGATATTATTGGATAAGAATGGGCAGAAGAGATTGGGGAGAAAGAAGAAGAATAAGACCAAGTAGAGGCGAGAATGAAGCATTTGCAGCATATCGTCCAAGATTAGATGAATTTTTAA
>JAUKNL010000261.1:107500-110000 GCA_030765065.1 Deroplatys truncata
ATTCCGATTTGTATGATTATTCTCCGTAGTTCCTCCTCCTCCTCCTCCTCCTCCTCCTCCTCCTCCCCCTCCTCCTCCTCCTCCTCCTCCTCCTCCTCCACCTCTTCTTCTTCTTCTTCTTCTTCGTCTCCGTCTTCGTCTTCCTCTTCCTCTTCCTCTTCCTCTTCTGCGCATCATCATTCGTACTCGTCATGGTAGTATTCGTACCCTTATTATTATCCGCTTTATTGGCAATATCATTCTCATGACAATGAGGATGATTACTACTACGACTAATCATAGCCGTGCTACTAACACTACTGATACCAATAATACTCACAATACTACTACGCATACTGATATTCATACTACGAATAATGATATGCACAGCAATCATACTAATACTACTATTAATGCTACTAATACTACGCATACGACTCCTAACACGCATACTAATACTACTAATGCTACTAATTCGAATAATGCTAATACTCATATTCATACCACTCATAATGATACTAGTACCAATACTACTATTACTAATGTGACGAATAATAGTCACACTACTCGTACTACTCCTACTAATACACATAGACGTATTACACATCATAATAGTATTACTAATAGCAATAATACTACTACAAATAATAGTAATATCATCATCATCATCATCATCATCATCATCATCATCATACTACCACTACCACTACTACTACTCAAAAATCATACCCCTGCCCCTACTCCTACTCATAATCACACCCCTACCCCTACCCCTACCGATGATCATACCCCTACCCCTACTCCTACTCCTACTCATACTAATAATAATCATACTAATACTAACAATACTAACAATACTACTACTACTACTACTACTACTACTACTACTACTACTACTACTACTACTACTACTCATAATAGTAATATTACTAACAATACCAACAATACTAACATTATTACTACTACGAATACTAATACCATTAATAGTACTAATAACAATAATACCAATACCAATACCAATACTAATGATACTAATGATTAATGATCCTAATACCACTACTAATACTCATACTAATACTACTACTACTAATGATAATAATAATGATAATAGTGATACGAATACTAACACTAAGGATAAGAATAATACTACTACTACTCATAATTATATTCGAATACTAACTAACACTACTACTACTACTACTACTACTACTACTACTACTACTACTAATAATACTAATAATAATAATAATAATAATAATAATAATAATAATAATAATAATAATAATAATAATAATCATAATAATCATAATAATAATAATACTATTAATACTATTAATACTATTAATAATAATAATAATAATAATAATAATAATAATAATAATAATAATAATAATAATAATAATAATACTAATAATAATACTAATAATAATAATACTAATACTAATACTAATACTAATCCTACTCATACTCATACCCATACTCATAATGATAATAATACTAATAATAATAATAATAGTAATATTAATAATGATAATAATAATAATAATAATAATAATAATAATAATAATAATAATAATAATAATAATAATAATAATAATAATACAAATAATAATAATAATAATGATTACCAATACTAATGATGATACTCATACTAATAATGATAATCATGATGATAAGACCCATAATAATGATTATGATCATTCTAATGCTACTACTACTACTACTACTACTACTACTACTACTACTACTACTACTACTACTACTACTACTACCACTACCACCACTACTACTACTACTACTACTACTACTACTACTACTACTACTACTACTACTACTACTACTACTACCACTACCACCACTACTACTACTACTACTACTACTACTACTACTACTACTACTACTACTACTACTACTACTACTACTACTACTCCGGATACCGTCAATGACACTACTAATACTAATACTAATCATACGCAGGCTAACCGTAATGGTACGAATAATCATACTAATGAATATTACGCATACGAATCATCATGCTGCTACTACTACTACTACTACTACTACTACTACTACTACTACTACTACTACTACTACTACTACTATCCGGAGGCGTATTGCTCTCATGTTTTGTATTCCACCTCCAAACATCGGCCCCTCCTTTCGTCTTACCTCGCCACCGTCCAACCAGGTACACATTTCCTCCTCTGTGCATTTCGCCCTACCCCCATGGGGGGAGCGGGGGGCCCCTCTGGGGACGCTAGAGCGTAGCAACACACCCTGGACCTGGCACAAACTCTTTCGACGCGTTGCAGTTCCTGGCCTTGGCTGCTGCAACGCCCTCACACTCTTTATGGTGCATCCGTGTAGACGCGTGGTGGCAGCTTGCCACAGTGCCATTGCTTCATCTCCAAACGGCACTGCATAGCGCGTTGCACTTTCCACAACGCCTCGTTTATTCTGTTCCCCCATTTATGCGTTACACACCACCGACATTGCACCCTCCCGTGCTGTTCTACCCATG
>JAUKNL010000261.1:115000-122500 GCA_030765065.1 Deroplatys truncata
AAACGGGAGGGATCCGGAAGGTCGAACGGGGAGATTCAATCCCGTCCGCTCGTCGGCACCCGATCCGCGATTCCGGATGTCTACGGCCGCCGGCCACACCGCAAGGTGCGCGCCGCGTTAGGTCGTCGGCACCGGCCGGTCGGGCTGCTTGGCGGCGGCGGGCTGCACTTCTCTCCCGGTAGGACGTCGCGACCCGTTGGACCAGGGGTCTAAGGCCCGGGATGGAGACCGAGGGGAACGCCGAGGAATCTCGGGTTCACGTTCCCCCGGACCCCGGTTCGCCCGGCCCCGGTTCGACGGTAGGAAACGAGGAGATGGCCCGCTCTGGCGAGCGTCCGGCCCGGTGGGCAAGCTCCACGGGTTTCTTTGTGCGTGGTGCCGCGGCTAACGCCGCGTCCCCGCCGCCCGCGGGCTGCTGGTCTCCGGAGTCCTCGGACAGCTTTGGCCGTTCTCCCGTCCGCGGCGCTATTGCTTCGGATGCCTTCCCGACCCGTCTTGAAACACGGACCAAGGAGTCTAACATGTGCGCGAGTCACTGGGAACCACTAAACCCAGAGGCGCAATGAAAGTGGGGCGGCCTCGTGCCGCCGAGGGAGGATGGCTCCCTTCCGGGGAGCCCGCACTCCCGGGGCGCCCCGGCTTCGGCCGTGGGCGCACTCAGAGCGTACACGTTGGGACCCGAAAGATGGTGAACTATGCCTGGTCAGGACGAAGTCAGGGGAAACCCTGATGGAGGTCCGCAGCGATTCTGACGTGCAAATCGATCGTCAGAGCTGGGTATAGGGGCGAAAGACTAATCGAACCATCTAGTAGCTGGTTCCCTCCGAAGTTTCCCTCAGGATAGCTGGCGCCCGCTTGGAACGAGGCGAGTCTCATCCGGTAAAGCGAATGATTAGAGGCCTTGGGGCCGAAACGACCTCAACCTATTCTCAAACTTTAAATGGGTGAGAACTCCGGCTTGCTCGAGTGAAGCCGCGAGGCGGATCAGGGTGCCAAGTGGGCCATTTTTGGTAAGCAGAACTGGCGCTGTGGGATGAACCAAACGCCGGGTTAAGGCGCCTAAACCGGAGCTCATGGGAGACCATGAAAGGCGTTGGTTGCTTAAGACAGCAGGACGGTGGCCATGGAAGTCGGAAGCCGCTAAGGAGTGTGTAACAACTCACCTGCCGAAGCAACTAGCCCTGAAAATGGATGGCGCTAAAGCTCCGTGCCTATACCCGGCCGCCGGAAGGCATAGGCGTGAGCCGCTTCTCCTTCGGGAGGGGCGGCGAGCGCGCGAAGCCCCGGCGAGTAGGAGGGCGCGGCGGTGTGCGCGGAAGGGTCTGGGCGTGAGCCTGCCTGGAGCCGCCGCCGGTGCAGATCTTGGTGGTAGTAGCAAATACTCAAGCGAGGGCCTTGAGGGCTGATGTGGAGAAGGGTTTCGTGTGAACAGCCGTTGCACACGAGTCAGTCGATCCTAAGCCCTAGGAGAAATCCGATGTCGATGCGGGGGGCCGTCTCACGTGCTCCCCCTCGATGGGCGAAAGGGAATCCGGTTCCTATTCCGGAACCCGGCAGCGGAACCGAATCTACGGGCCCTCGTCAGAGAAGCTCGTCGGGGTAACCCAAAGGGACCCGGAGACGCCGTCGGGAGACCCGGGCAGAGTTTTCTGTTCTGCATAAGCGTTCGAGTTCCCTGGAATCCTCTAGCAGGGAGATAGGGTTTGGAACGCGAAGAGCACCGCAGTTGCGGCGGTGTCCGGGTCGTCCCCTCGGACCTTGAAAATCCGGGAGAGGGTCACGCGGAGGTGTCGCGCCGGCTCGTACCCATATCCGCAGCAGGTCTCCAAGGTGAAGAGCCTCTAGTCGATAGATTAATGTAGGTAAGGGAAGTCGGCAAATTGGATCCGTAACTTCGGGATAAGGATTGGCTCTGAGGACCGGGGCGCGTCGGGCGTGGTAGGGAAGCGGGTCTGTGCCAACGTGCCGGGCCTGGGCGAGGCGATGCGGGTGCCGGCGCTTGCGTCTGCATTTCGCGGATCCGAGCTCGGTCCCGTGCCTTGGCCTCCCGCGGATCTTCCACGCTGCGAGGGACCGCCTCTGGCGGTGCCCCTCTTCGGCCGCCACTCAACGGTCGACTCAGAACTGGCACGGACTTGGGGAATCCGACTGTCTAATTAAAACAAAGCATTGCGAGGGCCCCAGCGGGTGTTGACGCAATGTGATTTCTGCCCAGTGCTCTGAATGTCAACGTGAAGAAATTCAAGCAAGCGCGGGTAAACGGCGGGAGTAACTATGACTCTCTTAAGGTAGCCAAATGCCTCGTCATCTAATTAGTGACGCGCATGATGGATTACCGAGCGGTGTCACTGAACGCTGCTCCGTAAAGTTTATTAAATTCTGTGATTTTATTTGAGTTTATTAAACTCAATTTTAGTTTAAGTGATAGTATTTTTTATTTAGTGTATATTGTGCAAATTATGGACTGCAGGTACGTACCTTGAGCTTATAATAAGAAAAATAAGAAAATATTAAAGCCAACACGGCAAGTGCAGTGACCTCTTGAAAATCACGGACAGCCGGCCGCTTTTGCTGCCGCTTGTTGTGATTATATATTAACGCGCTCTGCGCGAAGCTTAAGAATTGTGATTTATTAATGTCTGTTATTAAAATATACTCTAATTGATATATATTAAATATTAGGGGGGTAATTCCCCCAGATATCTAATGGAGGAAAGTGAGGTGTTTACCCCTAAGAAGGTACTGGAGCGTTCCCCAGTTCCTCATAGGAAAAATATTCAAAGTAAATTAAAAGAAGATGTGAAAAAGAATACTGTTGAGGAAATTAAAAAGAAAGAAGAACGAAAAAAGATGGAGGAGAAAAAGGACTCACCAAAACCAGAGGGAGGAAGTATTCAATCAGATTCAGGAATGGTGGATAGTATCCTAAAAATGACAACGTACGACCAATATGAGCTAGTGTTTTCAGAATTGAACAAAATGGTCGCAAAGGAAAAGCATTCAGTAGAAACAAAGAATAAGTTTTTTGACTTGCTAAAGTTTCTGCATAGCGCACATAATAAAGCCCAAGAGGAAATTAAAGTTCTGGAAGCTGAAAATAGAATATTGAAAGTTCGGGATAGGAAATCGTCCTTGACTTTTGCACAAGTAGTTGCATCCAAACCATCTCCACCGAACAAAGAAATGATTCAGAAGACAATACAGAACAAAAAACACGTAGTGTTTATATCATCTAAGCGCATAAAGGACACCAGAGAAGTTCAGAAGATAGTGACAACTAAATTAAGACCAAGAGAAGAGAAGATAAAGATTAACAGAATCAAATCGAATGTGAAAAATGTCATTGTGGAAGTAGAAACTGAAGAGGATGCAAATAAAATCATAAGTAGTAAAAATTTGCAGAACCAAAATTTGGATATTGAAAAACCGCGTAAAAGGAATCCCTTAGTTATAATATATGATGTGTTTTCAGGTGTAAATGAAACAGATCTGATGGAAGACATATATGCACAAAACTTTGAACAGCATATTTCTAAAGAAGAATTTTGCACAGATTTCAAACCAAGATTCAAAACGGGACCAAAGGGTAAACCAACGGTTCATCACGTTGTAGAAGTGACAGCAAAATTGAGGAATATGATGAAAAATTTGGGAAGATTGTACATTGGTTTCCAGTCGTGCAACTTTAAAGATTTCATCTCTGTATCACGCTGTCTAAAATGCTATGATTATGGCCATGTCTCCAAATTTTGTACTCAAGAACAAGTTTGTGGACATTGTGGTGAAAATTCGCACTTAAGAAAAGATTGTAAAAAAACGGATCAACCACAAACCTGTATTGCGTGTAATAAAAGAAACACTGTATGTGGGGGGAAAGATAACTGTCCCACTTATAAATTTTTCTGGGAGCGTTCAGTAATGCGAACAGATTATGGCACATAAAAACCCGCTTAATGATGTACAGGGCAAGAAAAAAAGAAGAAATACTCCCAGTAGGATTAGGAGAAATTTATGTAGAGTTATAAATCATAAGTTAAAAATGGCACAACAACAACTCACAAATACAATAGTAGTACATAAACAAGCCCACATTGAACCAACAATAATAATAAAAAACGAAGGTCAGTTATCAGATTGCAAAGATAGCTTATCTAAAGAAAGTAATTGTACACCAATTAAAAATAAATACCCAAATTTCATAAAAGGACCCACTATAAATAACTACCAAACACAAAATATCAATTTTAATCCACCGTTGGCACAGTCAAAGAAGAAAATACAAATAAATTACGACGAAATTATTACCCAGGAACCTTTAGAAAATCAAGATAAAAATACAAAAATAACTCTTAAGAGGGAAAGAAGTTTTTTATCATCGTTATGGGAAAATAGGAAACAGGACCACGTATCATTGACACCTTTAAATCAGGAACCAGGCGGCGAGTTAAAAGTAACAGAGAAGTGCGTTTCTGTTGACCCAGTTATAGTCGCCGGGCGAGAAAGCCTGACTCAGGACATTCCTGTAGCGGACACTGCTCCTCGGCCGGCTGGTGCGGACGTCAGCTCAGTGTATATGGAACTTGAGACCACGTTAAGACTGAGTCGTCTAGAAGAAAAGAATCTTTTAGCCGCCGCGTTGAGACATGTAATTAGATTAAAACATAATAATGGAAGTAAAATAGTTTTTCCCGTTCCAGATGCCATTGATAGAATGGAATTAAGTGTTGTTAATATCCCTACCGATCCAGATGATTTATTAATTCTTCTTCACCAAGTCTATGAAAGAAGAGGTGATATTTTGGATTTGGAGGAAGTTTATAAACATTTTGTATTGTGTCACGGGAGGCTAGCATTCAACAGCACCCTAAGTTGGCCTAATTGTTACGCCGTTATTCGGCATGATTCCCTTGACTATCCAAAAATTGTCCCTAAGAAATCTAGTAATCCTATCTTCCCGTCCAATTGCCAAAACCCAACTGCAACCACCTTAAAATCCTTTAAACCTCTTGAGTCCAAATATAAATCAACTCCCACCAGTAGTTCTCAACAACACAACCCCAAAAACTACCCAAAATTAGATAAAAAAGTTAACCCTTTTCCAAATCAAGTGAAATCTCACCCCAAAAAGCCAACGAAAAAACATTTAAACTACAACACTAAAAACATCGCAAAAGACATGACTAAACGCTCGAGACAGCCTAGGTTAATTACAGAAGGCTTTGTTTTAACTAGACAAGTAGATGGACAATTAGGCTTTGATTACGAGGAAGATGGCGTTAATTCTGAAGCTATATCTGGTTATAACAGACTACACGTAAGGACTGAAATGTCCCCAGAAGATGAGAATGCAGATAATGAAAACTATCAGAATCTCTTCGACGAATATCAGGATAGCTCAGATTAACGCCCAAAGGAGTAATTTAGTTATGTCGGAATTAAAAAAGGTTTTGGATGAATTTAGTATAGATATACTATGCATCCAAGAACCCTATACTCTAAAAGATAAGATTACTAATGTTTCAATTATGGCCAGGGTTGCTATATGTGGCCCCAATCCTATGGCAGCAATTTTGATAAATAACCCCAATCTTCAACTAGTCAACCTTACCGAGTTCAATGACTCGCATACCAATGTGCTACAAGTACTTCATGAAAGCGGCGATTTTATAATTTATAATTCCTATTTTCAATTTTCTGATCCTATAGACCCGTACTTAGATAAGCTTCAAAACTTCTCTAGAAAATACTCCAATAAAGAAATACTTTTCACAATAGATTCAAACGCCAAATCAGAATGGTGGTTTAACTCTAAAAAAGACAGTAAAGGTGAAAAATTTGAAGAAATTATTTCGGAACTAAATTTAACAATTTTTAACAGACCTAATAATCCGAGCACATTTGAAAATTCCACCGGAGCCAAATCAAATATTGACCTTACCCTGGGTACCATGAAAATGTATGGTAAAATTAAAAACTGGAAAGTTGGACAAAATATAACTTCTAGTGATCATAATTTAATTTATTATGATTACACAACGGAAAAAGTTCCAAATAATTATTCCATGGATTATTCTTACAACTACAACCAGGCAAATTGGAATTTTATAAAAGAGGAGTTTGATACTCTAAATTTAAATTACACAAATAATATTAATTCCAATATACAACAATTGGAAAATTTTCTAAAATCAACGGCAGATAAATTTATTCCGAAGCGTAGACAGAAAAAATATCATGACAGAGTTTGGACAGAAGAACTGAAATCACTTCGCAGCAAGATGAGGAAAATGAGAAAAATATATCAAAGAACGGCAGTAGCAAGTGAAAGAGATAGGAATTTGGGAATATATAGGAGAGCGAAGAAAAAATTTAAAGACACGCTTAAAAAGACACGTGAAAGGTCATGGAAAAACTTTATTGAAACGGGCACAAATCGCAACATTTGGGGAGCTCCATATAAGATTGTTATGGAAAAAATTAAAAGACCGGAAATTTTAAATACGTTAAGGAAACAAGATGGCTCCGTTACGGCTGATTGGGAGGAGTCAGTTACTGAGTTAATTAGTAGACTTCTCCCAGATGATATTATGGAAGAGGATGATGAAAATAATCGTATTCTCAGAGTAGAAGACCAAAGAGAATATGTATCTTCCAATAATTTAATTTATCCTTACGATGTATCTGAAATTAAACTATTAATCAGAAATTTAAAAATCAAGAAAGCTGCCGGCCCTGACGGGTTGAAAAACGAAATTTTAATTGCGGTTGAAGAGAAATTAACACCAATTTTATGTCGCCTTTTTAACGACTGCTTATGGCAAGGCATTTTTCCAACATCATGGAAAGAGGCTAAATTAACTATACTTAAAAAAGGAGAGGATAAGGATCCTATGGATCCAAAATCCTATAGGCCAATATGTTTATTAAATACTTTAGGCAAACTACTGGAATATCTAATTAATAAGCGAATACAAGAATTCAGATTACTAATTGGCCTTAATAATAAGCAATATGGATTTAGAAAAGGAAGGTCCACCGAAGACGCGGTTATCGCTATTATGGAAAATATCTCCAAATCAGCAGCAAAGTATGTCCTGGGAATATCAATTGATATTTCTGGGGCTTTTGATAACCTTTGGTGGCCCTTCTTATTTCAAAGATTGAGAGTAAAACAATACCCTACTACGATATATAAAATACTTAAAAGTTATTGTTCGGAGAGGAAGGTGTTCTTTCAAGGACCAAATAATAGAATATCAAAAACCATTACTAAAGGTTGTCCACAAGGGTCGATCCTAGGGCCGACCTTTTGGGACATAGTTTTAGAAACACTGATAGAAAGGCTGGAAAATAATACCTCCTGTACTGATATCATCGCATATGCAGACGATGTGATTTTCATTATAGAGGGTAATTCCAGAGTACAATTAGAAAATAAAGGATTTAAATTAATAAATATTTTAGAAAATTGGTGTAAAGATGCAAAAATGAAGATTTCAC
>JAUKNL010000261.1:127500-132500 GCA_030765065.1 Deroplatys truncata
AACCTACCAGCTATCCACTATTTCTTTGTCACCGTATTATTCAATATACCTCTTCATACCTGCCCAAATAATCAACAATGTATCTTCAGGAACATCTTTCAAAACCCTAAACAACCACAAAATGAAACATCATGCAATAAGCATACCATTTAATGCTTTAAAGCACAGTACACTACATAACTTACCTGCAGACGTTGCCATTACTGCATAGTCACATCACCTACTACAGACAGCAAACATTTCAAGTTTCATACACGTTCAATACCCATTACATACACATGGTTTCACCGCGGGCCGATCCTGAATGTACCTATTCTACAAATGCAATTGACATTAGGTAGGTCTTGACACACTACCTCAGGATGCCTCCCATGAGGGGTGACTGTCTCAAAGGTTTCACTTCGATCCGCCGCAGTTGCGACTGTGCAACACGTGGCACACGCGTAACAGTTGTGTAACGGAGTATACGCAACGCGCCTGAAGATTGTGCAACACCTCCGTGAGGAGCGTTGTGGCAGTTGCTGGAACGTGTTGTTTCAACGGACGAAACACGGACATATCCTCTTCCAGGCGCGTTGCACTTTCCCCGGGAGACAGAGGTCATGCCTTCGCAGTATATCTACACTGTTTACAGTATGCTGATCATCCATTCGTGTCCATCTCTTCCTTCTCCATCATCATTTTGCTGATTGGCATTCCTTAGTCGGAGCACCACCACCACTACTACTACTACTACTACTACTACTACTACTACTACTACCACTACTACTACTACTATTCATAATGATAATCATCAGCATGATATTCATTATAGCAGTCATACTAACACTCATACTCATACCCCTCATAGTCATATCAATGAACCTACTGATACTAATACCTACTACCGCTAATGATGATACGTAGCATACGCCTATTCATACTACGCCCACCACTACGACTAGCACTACTACTACTACTACTACTACTACTAATACTACTACTACTACTACGACCGGTATTACTTATTCTTCGTATTAGTGGTATCATCATTATTCCGATTTGTATGATTATTCTCCGTAGTTCCTCCTCCTCCTCCTACTCCTCCTCCTCCCCCTCCTCCTCCTCCTCCTCCTCCTCCTCCTCCTCCTCCTCCTCCACCTCTTCTTCTTCTTCTTCTTCGTCTCCGTCTTCGTCTTCCTCTTCCTCTTCCTCTTCCTCTTCTGCGCATCATCATTCGTACTCGTCATGGTAGTATTCGTACCCTTATTATTATCCGCTTTATTGGCAATATCATTCTCATGACAATGAGGATGATTACTACTACGACTAATCATAGCCGTGCTACTAACACTACTGATACCAATAATACTCACAATACTACTACGCATACTGATATTCATACTACGAATAATGATATGCACAGCAATCATACTAATACTACTATTAATGCTACTAATACTACGCATACGACTCCTAACACGCATACTAATACTACTAATGCTACTAATTCGAATAATGCTAATACTCATATTCATACCACTCATAATGATACTAGTACCAATACTACTATTACTAATGTGACGAATAATAGTCACACTACTCGTACTACTCCTACTAATACACATAGACGTATTACACATCATAATAGTATTACTAATAGCAATAATACTACTACAAATAATAGTAATATCATCATCATCATCATCATCATCATCATCATCATACTACCACTACCACTACTACTACTCAAAAATCATACCCCTGCCCCTACTCCTACTCATAATCACACCCCTACCCCTACCCCTACCGATGATCATACCCCTACCCCTACTCCTACTCCTACTCATACTAATAATAATCATACTAATACTAACAATACTAACAATACTACTACTACTACTACTACTACTACTACTACTACTACTCATAATAGTAATATTACTAACAATACCAACAATACTAACATTATTACTACTACGAATACTAATACCATTAATAGTACTAATAACAATAATACCAATACCAATACCAATACTAATGATACTAATGATTAATGATCCTAATACCACTACTAATACTCATACTAATACTACTACTAATGATAATAATAATGATAATAGTGATACGAATACTAACACTAAGGATAAGAATAATACTACTACTACTCATAATTATATTCGAATACTAACTAACACTACTACTACTACTACTACTACTACTACTACTACTACTAATAATACTAATAATAATAATAATAATAATAATAATAATAATAATAATAATAATAATAATAATAATAATCATAATAATCATAATAATAATAATACTATTAATACTATTAATACTATTAATAATAATAATAATAATAATAATAATAATAATAATAATAATAATAATAATACTAATAATAATACTAATAATAATAATACTAATACTAATACTAATACTAATCCTACTCATACTCATACCCATACTCATAATGATAATAATACTAATAATAATAATAATAGTAATATTAATAATGATAATAATAATAATAATAATAATAATAATAATAATAATAATACAAATAATAATAATAATAATGATTACCAATACTAATGATGATACTCATACTAATAATGATAATCATGATGATAAGACCCATAATAATGATTATGATCATTCTAATGCTACTACTACTACTACTACTACTACTACTACTACTACTACTACTACTACTACTACTACTACTACCACTACCACCACTACTACTACTACTACTACTACTACTACTACTACTACTACTACTACTACTACTACTACTACCACTACCACCACTACTACTACTACTACTACTACTACTACTACTACTACTACTACTACTACTACTACTACTACTACTACTACTACTCCGGATACCGTCAATGACACTACTAATACTAATACTAATCATACGCAGGCTAACCGTAATGGTACGAATAATCATACTAATGAATATTACGCATACGAATCATCATGCTGCTACTACTACTACTACTACTACTACTACTACTACTACTACTACTACTACTACTACTACTACTACTACTATCCGGAGGCGTATTGCTCTCATGTTTTGTATTCCACCTCCAAACATCGGCCCCTCCTTTCGTCTTACCTCGCCACCGTCCAACCAGGTACACATTTCCTCCTCTGTGCATTTCGCCCTACCCCCATGGGGGGAGCGGGGGGCCCCTCTGGGGACGCTAGAGCGTAGCAACACACCCTGGACCTGGCACAAACTCTTTCGACGCGTTGCAGTTCCTGGCCTTGGCTGCTGCAACGCCCTCACACTCTTTATGGTGCATCCGTGTAGACGCGTGGTGGCAGCTTGCCACAGTGCCATTGCTTCATCTCCAAACGGCACTGCATAGCGCGTTGCACTTTCCACAACGCCTCGTTTATTCTGTTCCCCCATTTATGCGTTACACACCACCGACATTGCACCCTCCCGTGCTGTTCTACCCATGATCACCGGTATTGGCATCGCTCGTAGTAGTCGTTGATCACCTCCTTCCACGTTTCCTCACATCCCTGAGCTCCACTGTGCAGGCGCGTAGCAGATTCTCGGCTGCTACGCCCCTGGAAGGACGGGGGGGGGGGTTTAGCGCTTTGGGGCGCGTTGGAGTACAGACGTCTGCGTATCTCAATACCATT
Organism: Deroplatys truncata; assembly: GCA_030765065.1. Taxonomy (NCBI): domain Eukaryota; kingdom Metazoa; phylum Arthropoda; class Insecta; order Mantodea; family Mantidae; genus Deroplatys; species Deroplatys truncata. The sequence goes on from JAUKNL010000261.1 coordinate 131,161, forward strand.
GTCGTCTGGTGGGCGTCGTAGTTGCGCCACACTAACCCGTACGTTTGCTGTATGTCATTCAGATGGTCATGGTAGCGGTACAGGCACACATTGTTTCTCCATCCGAGGCATGTTCACAACGTTCTCATCTGTCAGGCGGGTGCCGCGTGAGGCTGCGTGTCGGAGCCCGGCTAGTGGCTGTGCGCTGCCGGCCAGCCGTTTGCCCGCCGGCCCCTGCGACTCGCAGAGGAGCGGCATCGTGGTTGGAGGGGTCGGAGCTGTCAAAGTGAGGGTAGGAGTTGAAGGAACAAAGCTAGGCGGCCCTCTCCTAGTGTGACCCTATGCAGAAGGACATGATATCTGTGACGGTGAATTCTAGGTTGTCCTTCCCTAGTGATAATGTCTTCCGAGCCTGGATTGCATTATATCCCCGATGTAGAGGGTCAGGAATTGACGCACAAATGCTAGGCGCCCTCTTACTAGCGAGATATGTACAGCATTGTCGCGGCCCTCTGTCTCACGATACGGTCCTTATGCGACACATAGTTGTTATTCGGCGCTGAACTTGCCAGATTCCGAGTGACGTTATATTTCACGACATGCTCTGGTTCGCGCTCTGTGCGCGCATTGAGTGATGGTTGGGTGAGTAGACGTGAGAAACGGCGAAACGCGAGCACGTAGTCCCTTCGACTGAAGGAATGATGATCGTGCTGGGCAACGTCAGGCCTTAGTCGCGTGCCTACGCGCCGGCATGTTAGCCCCTAAACACGGAAGCGCTTGTGGCCTTAGTAGCGTATACGTATTCGCTCCGGCTGCGCGCATTTGGACGCTTCAAAGGATGAAGCGGCTCCAAGGAAGGTGACTGACTGTGCAGTGGTCTTAGACGCATACTTTCTGCGCCGACTTTGCATCTGTCAGCTCTATTGCTTGGTCCTCTCGACCTCGAGAGTCCATTAGAAAGGTACAGTGATCAGGTGGCAACATTTAGACTGTCGTTAAAACAAATAAAGAAAAAAACAAAAAACAAAATAAACAAAAAGGCCTCAGTAGCGGTTGCTTTCGCTCCGGCTCTAGCCCTGCGTAGACGGAAGCTGGCGAGATGATCGGGGAAGCGAGCGATATCGTGGCCCCCTAGTGGTCGTCTTGCCGGGATTTCCGTTGGCCAGTCTAGGTGGAATGGGAACCGTAGTAGCGCCTCGTTGCGCTCCGGTTGTGGTGGTATCGGATACCGGGAGGAACGTGCCGATGCCGTCTCGTGATGGTCTTAGACGCCTACGGCGCCGGCTCGTTCAGAGACAGCACCTGCCTCCTGGTCTTTTCCCGTAACAAGGCTAATCCATTCCACTGGTTGCCTCTCGGCT
>JAUKNL010000261.1:135000-137500 GCA_030765065.1 Deroplatys truncata
CCTTGCTACTATTTGGCCCGATCTTAACGCAGCCCATGGCGCTCTCCTTCTGGGAGGGCCGAGGCGCGCAAATATCGATACAACCCTGAGCGGTGGATCACTCGGCTCGTGGGTCGATGAAGAACGCAGCAAATTGCGCGTCGACATGTGAACTGCAGGACACATGAACATCGACACTTCGAACGCACATTGCGGTCCTTGGATTTTCAATCCCGGACCACGCCCGACTGAGGGTCGGGAGGTCTCACTGGACCAGGCCGGGGCGGCTTTGCTAAGAGGTGATGATGATGAGTGAGTTGTGGAGAGGAAGAGCAAAGCGGGCCGTTCCGATCACCTGGATCCGATTCTGGAGGCACGGTTGCGACTCGCTCGCTCCGACGCTTCCGAAACCTGTAGGGGGCCGAGGCCTCCATCTCCATCGCTTTGGAGGTGGTCTCGGAGCTAGGGTCTTGCGAGGAGCATTTTTTTCTCTCTGACTCGAGCGTAACCGAGGAAAGCCTCGGCTCCCCGCCCCCCCGCACCAGAGGGGCTTGCACATCCGACCTCAGATCGGGCGAGACTACCCGCTGAATTTAAGCATATTAATAGGCGGAGGAAAAGAAACTAACAAGGATTCCCTTAGTAGCGGCGAGCGAACAGGGAGGAGCCCAGCACGGAATCCCGCGTGTGAAACATAACGCAGGGAAATGTCGTGTGAGGGACGCTCCGCAACCCGATGTTCGGCGGCGAGTTCAAGTCTCCCTTGAACGGGGCCACAGCCCGCAGAGGGTGCCAGGCCCGTAGAGACCGCTGCCGTTCGCGGGGGGAGCCGTCCTCAGAGTCGTGTTCCTTGAGAGTGGAGCACTAAGTGGGTGGTAAACTCCATCTAAGGCTAAATATGACCACGAGACCGATAGCGAACAAGTACCGTGAGGGAAAGTTGAAAAGAACTTTGAAGAGAGAGTTCAATAGTACGTGAAACCGTTCAGGGGTAAACGGGAGGGATCCGGAAGGTCGAACGGGGAGATTCAATCCCGTCCGCTCGTCGGCACCCGATCCGCGATTCCGGATGTCTACGGCCGCCGGCCACACCGCAAGGTGCGCGCCGCGTTAGGTCGTCGGCACCGGCCGGTCGGGCTGCTTGGCGGCGGCGGGCTGCACTTCTCTCCCGGTAGGACGTCGCGACCCGTTGGACCAGGGGTCTAAGGCCCGGGATGGAGACCGAGGGGAACGCCGAGGAATCTCGGGTTCACGTTCCCCCGGACCCCGGTTCGCCCGGCCCCGGTTCGACGGTAGGAAACGAGGAGATGGCCCGCTCTGGCGAGCGTCCGGCCCGGTGGGCAAGCTCCACGGGTTTCTTTGTGCGTGGTGCCGCGGCTAACGCCGCGTCCCCGCCGCCCGCGGGCTGCTGGTCTCCGGAGTCCTCGGACAGCTTTGGCCGTTCTCCCGTCCGCGGCGCTATTGCTTCGGATGCCTTCCCGACCCGTCTTGAAACACGGACCAAGGAGTCTAACATGTGCGCGAGTCACTGGGAACCACTAAACCCAGAGGCGCAATGAAAGTGGGGCGGCCTCGTGCCGCCGAGGGAGGATGGCTCCCTTCCGGGGAGCCCGCACTCCCGGGGCGCCCCGGCTTCGGCCGTGGGCGCACTCAGAGCGTACACGTTGGGACCCGAAAGATGGTGAACTATGCCTGGTCAGGACGAAGTCAGGGGAAACCCTGATGGAGGTCCGCAGCGATTCTGACGTGCAAATCGATCGTCAGAGCTGGGTATAGGGGCGAAAGACTAATCGAACCATCTAGTAGCTGGTTCCCTCCGAAGTTTCCCTCAGGATAGCTGGCGCCCGCTTGGAACGAGGCGAGTCTCATCCGGTAAAGCGAATGATTAGAGGCCTTGGGGCCGAAACGACCTCAACCTATTCTCAAACTTTAAATGGGTGAGAACTCCGGCTTGCTCGAGTGAAGCCGCGAGGCGGATCAGGGTGCCAAGTGGGCCATTTTTGGTAAGCAGAACTGGCGCTGTGGGATGAACCAAACGCCGGGTTAAGGCGCCTAAACCGGAGCTCATGGGAGACCATGAAAGGCGTTGGTTGCTTAAGACAGCAGGACGGTGGCCATGGAAGTCGGAAGCCGCTAAGGAGTGTGTAACAACTCACCTGCCGAAGCAACTAGCCCTGAAAATGGATGGCGCTAAAGCTCCGTGCCTATACCCGGCCGCCGGAAGGCATAGGCGTGAGCCGCTTCTCCTTCGGGAGGGGCGGCGAGCGCGCGAAGCCCCGGCGAGTAGGAGGGCGCGGCGGTGTGCGCGGAAGGGTCTGGGCGTGAGCCTGCCTGGAGCCGCCGCCGGTGCAGATCTTGGTGGTAGTAGCAAATACTCAAGCGAGGGCCTTGAGGGCTGATGTGGAGAAGGGTTTCGTGTGAACAGCCGTTGCACACGAGTCAGTCGATCCTAAGCCCTAGGAGAAATCCGATGTCGATGCGGGGGGCCGTCTCACGTGCTCCCCCTCGATGGGCGAAAGGG
>JAUKNL010000261.1:142500-147500 GCA_030765065.1 Deroplatys truncata
TAATAACACTCAAACAAACAACTGAAAAGAATAATATTAAATACATGTTAATTGATCAATCAAACCAAATTGCAGTACTACAACAAAAACACAGCAATTAATATTATACACTCCTACACAACCATAATAACAGATGATATCCCAAAGACTATTTACAAACAAACAAACAAACAACTTATTCTACCATGACTGAAGTTGCACCTGATGAGATAATATAGGCTCTCAACAATAAACATAGCACACTTGTATCCTAATAACTCTACCTCAAGTAAACAAAATAACCTAGAATGCCAACCATCATCTTCAATAACACACTCGGTGACTTCACATACTCAATATTGGCAAACCGAACACTTCACTAATAAACACAGAACCACCAAGCATTTCCAGACATGATGTCAACAATTGTACCAAAGCTTCCACCCAGCAACAATCACTTACATGTCCATTGCCAGAACCGGAACGTCTTAACACACCTAATATATCAATTCCCCAACCTCCACATATGGCAGTCATAGCAATGCAAACCTACCAGCTATCCACTATTTCTTTGTCACCGTATTATTCAATATACCTCTTCATACCTGCCCAAATAATCAACAATGTATCTTCAGGAACATCTTTCAAAACCCTAAACAACCACAAAATGAAACATCATGCAATAAGCATACCATTTAATGCTTTAAAGCACAGTACACTACATAACTTACCTGCAGACGTTGCCATTACTGCATAGTCACATCACCTACTACAGACAGCAAACATTTCAAGTTTCATACACGTTCAATACCCATTACATACACATGGTTTCACCGCGGGCCGATCCTGAATGTACCTATTCTACAAATGCAATTGACATTAGGTAGGTCTTGACACACTACCTCAGGATGCCTCCCATGAGGGGTGACTGTCTCAAAGGTTTCACTTCGATCCGCCGCAGTTGCGACTGTGCAACACGTGGCACACGCGTAACAGTTGTGTAACGGAGTATACGCAACGCGCCTGAAGATTGTGCAACACCTCCGTGAGGAGCGTTGTGGCAGTTGCTGGAACGTGTTGTTTCAACGGACGAAACACGGACATATCCTCTTCCAGGCGCGTTGCACTTTCCCCGGGAGACAGAGGTCATGCCTTCGCAGTATATCTACACTGTTTACAGTATGCTGATCATCCATTCGTGTCCATCTCTTCCTTCTCCATCATCATTTTGCTGATTGGCATTCCTTAGTCGGAGCACCACCACCACTACTACTACTACTACTACTACTACTACTACTACTACTACCACTACTACTACTACTATTCATAATGATAATCATCAGCATGATATTCATTATAGCAGTCATACTAACACTCATACTCATACCCCTCATAGTCATATCAATGAACCTACTGATACTAATACCTACTACCGCTAATGATGATACGTAGCATACGCCTATTCATACTACGCCCACCACTACGACTAGCACTACTACTACTACTACTACTACTACTAATACTACTACTACTACTACGACCGGTATTACTTATTCTTCGTATTAGTGGTATCATCATTATTCCGATTTGTATGATTATTCTCCGTAGTTCCTCCTCCTCCTCCTCCTCCTCCTCCTCCCCCTCCTCCTCCTCCTCCTCCTCCTCCTCCTCCTCCTCCTCCTCCTCCACCTCTTCTTCTTCTTCTTCTTCTTCGTCTCCGTCTTCGTCTTCCTCTTCCTCTTCCTCTTCCTCTTCTGCGCATCATCATTCGTACTCGTCATGGTAGTATTCGTACCCTTATTATTATCCGCTTTATTGGCAATATCATTCTCATGACAATGAGGATGATTACTACTACGACTAATCATAGCCGTGCTACTAACACTACTGATACCAATAATACTCACAATACTACTACGCATACTGATATTCATACTACGAATAATGATATGCACAGCAATCATACTAATACTACTATTAATGCTACTAATACTACGCATACGACTCCTAACACGCATACTAATACTACTAATGCTACTAATTCGAATAATGCTAATACTCATATTCATACCACTCATAATGATACTAGTACCAATACTACTATTACTAATGTGACGAATAATAGTCACACTACTCGTACTACTCCTACTAATACACATAGACGTATTACACATCATAATAGTATTACTAATAGCAATAATACTACTACAAATAATAGTAATATCATCATCATCATCATCATCATCATCATCATCATACTACCACTACCACTACTACTACTCAAAAATCATACCCCTGCCCCTACTCCTACTCATAATCACACCCCTACCCCTACCCCTACCGATGATCATACCCCTACCCCTACTCCTACTCCTACTCATACTAATAATAATCATACTAATACTAACAATACTAACAATACTACTACTACTACTACTACTACTACTACTACTACTACTCATAATAGTAATATTACTAACAATACCAACAATACTAACATTATTACTACTACGAATACTAATACCATTAATAGTACTAATAACAATAATACCAATACCAATACCAATACTAATGATACTAATGATTAATGATCCTAATACCACTACTAATACTCATACTAATACTACTACTACTAATGATAATAATAATGATAATAGTGATACGAATACTAACACTAAGGATAAGAATAATACTACTACTACTCATAATTATATTCGAATACTAACTAACACTACTACTACTACTACTACTACTACTACTACTACTACTAATAATACTAATAATAATAATAATAATAATAATAATAATAATAATAATAATAATAATAATAATAATAATCATAATAATCATAATAATAATAATACTATTAATACTATTAATACTATTAATAATAATAATAATAATAATAATAATAATAATAATAATAATAATAATAATAATAATAATAATAATAATAATAATAATACTAATAATAATACTAATAATAATAATACTAATACTAATACTAATACTAATCCTACTCATACTCATACCCATACTCATAATGATAATAATACTAATAATAATAATAATAGTAATATTAATAATGATAATAATAATAATAATAATAATAATAATAATAATAATAATAATACAAATAATAATAATAATAATGATTACCAATACTAATGATGATACTCATACTAATAATGATAATCATGATGATAAGACCCATAATAATGATTATGATCATTCTAATGCTACTACTACTACTACTACTACTACTACTACTACTACTACTACTACTACTACTACTACTACCACTACCACCACTACTACTACTACTACTACTACTACTACTACTACTACTACTACTACTACTACTACTACCACTACCACCACTACTACTACTACTACTACTACTACTACTACTACTACTACTACTACTACTACTACTACTACTACTACTACTCCGGATACCGTCAATGACACTACTAATACTAATACTAATCATACGCAGGCTAACCGTAATGGTACGAATAATCATACTAATGAATATTACGCATACGAATCATCATGCTGCTACTACTACTACTACTACTACTACTACTACTACTACTACTACTACTACTACTACTACTACTACTATCCGGAGGCGTATTGCTCTCATGTTTTGTATTCCACCTCCAAACATCGGCCCCTCCTTTCGTCTTACCTCGCCACCGTCCAACCAGGTACACATTTCCTCCTCTGTGCATTTCGCCCTACCCCCATGGGGGGAGCGGGGGGCCCCTCTGGGGACGCTAGAGCGTAGCAACACACCCTGGACCTGGCACAAACTCTTTCGACGCGTTGCAGTTCCTGGCCTTGGCTGCTGCAACGCCCTCACACTCTTTATGGTGCATCCGTGTAGACGCGTGGTGGCAGCTTGCCACAGTGCCATTGCTTCATCTCCAAACGGCACTGCATAGCGCGTTGCACTTTCCACAACGCCTCGTTTATTCTGTTCCCCCATTTATGCGTTACACACCACCGACATTGCACCCTCCCGTGCTGTTCTACCCATGATCACCGGTATTGGCATCGCTCGTAGTAGTCGTTGATCACCTCCTTCCACGTTTCCTCACATCCCTGAGCTCCACTGTGCAGGCGCGTAGCAGATTCTCGGCTGCTACGCCCCTGGAAGGACGGGGGGGGGGGTTTAGCGCTTTGGGGCGCGTTGGAGTACAGACGTCTGCGTATCTCAATACCATTGTCGTCTGGTGGGCGTCGTAGTTGCGCCACACTAACCCGTACGTTTGCTGTATGTCATTCAGATGGTCATGGTAGCGGTACAGGCACACATTGTTTCTCCATCCGAGGCATGTTCACAACGTTCTCATCTGTCAGGCGGGTGCCGCGTGAGGCTGCGTGTCGGAGCCCGGCTAGTGGCTGTGCGCTGCCGGCCAGCCGTTTGCCCGCCGGCCCCTGCGACTCGCAGAGGAGCGGCATCGTGGTTGGAGGGGTCGGAGCTGTCAAAGTGAGGGTAGGAGTTGAAGGAACAAAGCTAGGCGGCCCTCTCCTAGTGTGACCCTATGCAGAAGGACATGATATCTGTGACGGTGAATTCTAGGTTGTCCTTCCCTAGTGATAATGTCTTCCGAGCCTGGATTGCATTATATCCCCGATGTAGAGGGTCAGGAATTGACGCACAAATGCTAGGCGCCCTCTTACTAGCGAGATATGTACAGCATTGTCGCGGCCCTCTGTCTCACGATACGGTCCTTATGCGACACATAGTTGTTATTCGGCGCTGAACTTGCCAGATTCCGAGTGACGTTATATTTCACGACATGCTCTGGTTCGCGCTCTGTGCGCGCATTGAGTGATGGTTGGGTGAGTAGACGTGAGAAACGGCGAAACGCGAGCACGTAGTCCCTTCGACTGAAGGAATGATGATCGTGCTGGGCAACGTCAGGCCTTAGTCGCGTGCCTACGCGCCGGCATGTTAGCCCCTAAACACGGAAGCGCTTGTGGCCTTAGTAGCGTATACGTATTCGCTC
>JAUKNL010000261.1:150000-152500 GCA_030765065.1 Deroplatys truncata
GAATGATTTAGTGAGGTCTTCGGACCGGTGGGCGTGGGGGTTCTCCTCCTCGATTCCACCGGGAAGATGCCCAAACTTGATCATTTAGAGGAAGTAAAAGTCGTAACAAGGTTTCCGTAGGTGAACCTGCGGAAGGATCATTAGCGGTATCTCCCACCGGAGAACCTTGCCACAAATGGAACGAACCCGCGGAGCGGTGCTTCCCGGTGCGTCGGGGTCGGGCACGGAGGAGGGATGGCCTGTGAGACGACCGGCTGGTCGCCGGTCAGGCCATCCCGGGCCCGCCAAGACGTTGTCAGTTCCGAGCCTTACGCCGCCGGATGTTTCACAACGCAGTTCTCGGTACCCGCACCACGGATGTCGACGAAGCCTCCGCCTAGCGGCGGATGCGAGCGTCGCAGCCTGGGGATTCCGGCCGTTTGCCGCAAGGCGAGACGACCAGGGGTCTGGGAGGGTTTAAAGCTCTTCTGCGCCAGAGTTCTGCCAGTGTACGTTTCCCCTCCCTCTCCCGAGGTGGGTGGGAACGGTTGCACGAAACGCTTGCGAGGATTTCCTTGCTACTATTTGGCCCGATCTTAACGCAGCCCATGGCGCTCTCCTTCTGGGAGGGCCGAGGCGCGCAAATATCGATACAACCCTGAGCGGTGGATCACTCGGCTCGTGGGTCGATGAAGAACGCAGCAAATTGCGCGTCGACATGTGAACTGCAGGACACATGAACATCGACACTTCGAACGCACATTGCGGTCCTTGGATTTTCAATCCCGGACCACGCCCGACTGAGGGTCGGGAGGTCTCACTGGACCAGGCCGGGGCGGCTTTGCTAAGAGGTGATGATGATGAGTGAGTTGTGGAGAGGAAGAGCAAAGCGGGCCGTTCCGATCACCTGGATCCGATTCTGGAGGCACGGTTGCGACTCGCTCGCTCCGACGCTTCCGAAACCTGTAGGGGGCCGAGGCCTCCATCTCCATCGCTTTGGAGGTGGTCTCGGAGCTAGGGTCTTGCGAGGAGCATTTTTTTCTCTCTGACTCGAGCGTAACCGAGGAAAGCCTCGGCTCCCCGCCCCCCCGCACCAGAGGGGCTTGCACATCCGACCTCAGATCGGGCGAGACTACCCGCTGAATTTAAGCATATTAATAGGCGGAGGAAAAGAAACTAACAAGGATTCCCTTAGTAGCGGCGAGCGAACAGGGAGGAGCCCAGCACGGAATCCCGCGTGTGAAACATAACGCAGGGAAATGTCGTGTGAGGGACGCTCCGCAACCCGATGTTCGGCGGCGAGTTCAAGTCTCCCTTGAACGGGGCCACAGCCCGCAGAGGGTGCCAGGCCCGTAGAGACCGCTGCCGTTCGCGGGGGGAGCCGTCCTCAGAGTCGTGTTCCTTGAGAGTGGAGCACTAAGTGGGTGGTAAACTCCATCTAAGGCTAAATATGACCACGAGACCGATAGCGAACAAGTACCGTGAGGGAAAGTTGAAAAGAACTTTGAAGAGAGAGTTCAATAGTACGTGAAACCGTTCAGGGGTAAACGGGAGGGATCCGGAAGGTCGAACGGGGAGATTCAATCCCGTCCGCTCGTCGGCACCCGATCCGCGATTCCGGATGTCTACGGCCGCCGGCCACACCGCAAGGTGCGCGCCGCGTTAGGTCGTCGGCACCGGCCGGTCGGGCTGCTTGGCGGCGGCGGGCTGCACTTCTCTCCCGGTAGGACGTCGCGACCCGTTGGACCAGGGGTCTAAGGCCCGGGATGGAGACCGAGGGGAACGCCGAGGAATCTCGGGTTCACGTTCCCCCGGACCCCGGTTCGCCCGGCCCCGGTTCGACGGTAGGAAACGAGGAGATGGCCCGCTCTGGCGAGCGTCCGGCCCGGTGGGCAAGCTCCACGGGTTTCTTTGTGCGTGGTGCCGCGGCTAACGCCGCGTCCCCGCCGCCCGCGGGCTGCTGGTCTCCGGAGTCCTCGGACAGCTTTGGCCGTTCTCCCGTCCGCGGCGCTATTGCTTCGGATGCCTTCCCGACCCGTCTTGAAACACGGACCAAGGAGTCTAACATGTGCGCGAGTCACTGGGAACCACTAAACCCAGAGGCGCAATGAAAGTGGGGCGGCCTCGTGCCGCCGAGGGAGGATGGCTCCCTTCCGGGGAGCCCGCACTCCCGGGGCGCCCCGGCTTCGGCCGTGGGCGCACTCAGAGCGTACACGTTGGGACCCGAAAGATGGTGAACTATGCCTGGTCAGGACGAAGTCAGGGGAAACCCTGATGGAGGTCCGCAGCGATTCTGACGTGCAAATCGATCGTCAGAGCTGGGTATAGGGGCGAAAGACTAATCGAACCATCTAGTAGCTGGTTCCCTCCGAAGTTTCCCTCAGGATAGCTGGCGCCCGCTTGGAACGAGGCGAGTCTCATCCGGTAAAGCGAATGATTAGAGGCCTTGGGGCCGAAACGACCTCAACCTATTCTCAAACTTTAAATGGGTGAGAACTCCGGCTTGCTCGAGTGAAGCCGC
>JAUKNL010000261.1:157500-161889 GCA_030765065.1 Deroplatys truncata
ATTCCGATTTGTATGATTATTCTCCGTAGTTCCTCCTCCTCCTCCTCCTCCTCCTCCTCCCCCTCCTCCTCCTCCTCCTCCTCCTCCTCCTCCTCCTCCTCCACCTCTTCTTCTTCTTCTTCTTCTTCGTCTCCGTCTTCGTCTTCCTCTTCCTCTTCCTCTTCCTCTTCTGCGCATCATCATTCGTACTCGTCATGGTAGTATTCGTACCCTTATTATTATCCGCTTTATTGGCAATATCATTCTCATGACAATGAGGATGATTACTACTACGACTAATCATAGCCGTGCTACTAACACTACTGATACCAATAATACTCACAATACTACTACGCATACTGATATTCATACTACGAATAATGATATGCACAGCAATCATACTAATACTACTATTAATGCTACTAATACTACGCATACGACTCCTAACACGCATACTAATACTACTAATGCTACTAATTCGAATAATGCTAATACTCATATTCATACCACTCATAATGATACTAGTACCAATACTACTATTACTAATGTGACGAATAATAGTCACACTACTCGTACTACTCCTACTAATACACATAGACGTATTACACATCATAATAGTATTACTAATAGCAATAATACTACTACAAATAATAGTAATATCATCATCATCATCATCATCATCATCATCATACTACCACTACCACTACTACTACTCAAAAATCATACCCCTGCCCCTACTCCTACTCATAATCACACCCCTACCCCTACCCCTACCGATGATCATACCCCTACCCCTACTCCTACTCCTACTCATACTAATAATAATCATACTAATACTAACAATACTAACAATACTACTACTACTACTACTACTACTACTACTACTACTACTCATAATAGTAATATTACTAACAATACCAACAATACTAACATTATTACTACTACGAATACTAATACCATTAATAGTACTAATAACAATAATACCAATACCAATACCAATACTAATGATACTAATGATTAATGATCCTAATACCACTACTAATACTCATACTAATACTACTACTACTAATGATAATAATAATGATAATAGTGATACGAATACTAACACTAAGGATAAGAATAATACTACTACTACTCATAATTATATTCGAATACTAACTAACACTACTACTACTACTACTACTACTACTACTACTACTACTAATAATACTAATAATAATAATAATAATAATAATAATAATAATAATAATAATAATAATAATAATAATAATAATAATCATAATAATCATAATAATAATAATACTATTAATACTATTAATACTATTAATAATAATAATAATAATAATAATAATAATAATAATAATAATAATAATAATACTAATAATAATACTAATAATAATAATACTAATACTAATACTAATACTAATCCTACTCATACTCATACCCATACTCATAATGATAATAATACTAATAATAATAATAATAGTAATATTAATAATGATAATAATAATAATAATAATAATAATAATAATAATAATAATAATAATACAAATAATAATAATAATAATGATTACCAATACTAATGATGATACTCATACTAATAATGATAATCATGATGATAAGACCCATAATAATGATTATGATCATTCTAATGCTACTACTACTACTACTACTACTACTACTACTACTACTACTACTACTACTACTACTACTACCACTACCACCACTACTACTACTACTACTACTACTACTACTACTACTACTACTACTACTACTACTACTACTACCACTACCACCACTACTACTACTACTACTACTACTACTACTACTACTACTACTACTACTACTACTACTACTACTACTACTACTACTCCGGATACCGTCAATGACACTACTAATACTAATACTAATCATACGCAGGCTAACCGTAATGGTACGAATAATCATACTAATGAATATTACGCATACGAATCATCATGCTGCTACTACTACTACTACTACTACTACTACTACTACTACTACTACTACTACTACTACTACTACTACTACTATCCGGAGGCGTATTGCTCTCATGTTTTGTATTCCACCTCCAAACATCGGCCCCTCCTTTCGTCTTACCTCGCCACCGTCCAACCAGGTACACATTTCCTCCTCTGTGCATTTCGCCCTACCCCCATGGGGGGAGCGGGGGGCCCCTCTGGGGACGCTAGAGCGTAGCAACACACCCTGGACCTGGCACAAACTCTTTCGACGCGTTGCAGTTCCTGGCCTTGGCTGCTGCAACGCCCTCACACTCTTTATGGTGCATCCGTGTAGACGCGTGGTGGCAGCTTGCCACAGTGCCATTGCTTCATCTCCAAACGGCACTGCATAGCGCGTTGCACTTTCCACAACGCCTCGTTTATTCTGTTCCCCCATTTATGCGTTACACACCACCGACATTGCACCCTCCCGTGCTGTTCTACCCATGATCACCGGTATTGGCATCGCTCGTAGTAGTCGTTGATCACCTCCTTCCACGTTTCCTCACATCCCTGAGCTCCACTGTGCAGGCGCGTAGCAGATTCTCGGCTGCTACGCCCCTGGAAGGACGGGGGGGGGGGTTTAGCGCTTTGGGGCGCGTTGGAGTACAGACGTCTGCGTATCTCAATACCATTGTCGTCTGGTGGGCGTCGTAGTTGCGCCACACTAACCCGTACGTTTGCTGTATGTCATTCAGATGGTCATGGTAGCGGTACAGGCACACATTGTTTCTCCATCCGAGGCATGTTCACAACGTTCTCATCTGTCAGGCGGGTGCCGCGTGAGGCTGCGTGTCGGAGCCCGGCTAGTGGCTGTGCGCTGCCGGCCAGCCGTTTGCCCGCCGGCCCCTGCGACTCGCAGAGGAGCGGCATCGTGGTTGGAGGGGTCGGAGCTGTCAAAGTGAGGGTAGGAGTTGAAGGAACAAAGCTAGGCGGCCCTCTCCTAGTGTGACCCTATGCAGAAGGACATGATATCTGTGACGGTGAATTCTAGGTTGTCCTTCCCTAGTGATAATGTCTTCCGAGCCTGGATTGCATTATATCCCCGATGTAGAGGGTCAGGAATTGACGCACAAATGCTAGGCGCCCTCTTACTAGCGAGATATGTACAGCATTGTCGCGGCCCTCTGTCTCACGATACGGTCCTTATGCGACACATAGTTGTTATTCGGCGCTGAACTTGCCAGATTCCGAGTGACGTTATATTTCACGACATGCTCTGGTTCGCGCTCTGTGCGCGCATTGAGTGATGGTTGGGTGAGTAGACGTGAGAAACGGCGAAACGCGAGCACGTAGTCCTTCGACTGAAGGAATGATGATCGTGCTGGGCAACGTCAGGCCTTAGTCGCGTGCCTACGCGCCGGCATGTTAGCCCCTAAACACGGAAGCGCTTGTGGCCTTAGTAGCGTATACGTATTCGCTCCGGCTGCGCGCATTTGGACGCTTCAAAGGATGAAGCGGCTCCAAGGAAGGTGACTGACTGTGCAGTGGTCTTAGACGCATACTTTCTGCGCCGACTTTGCATCTGTCAGCTCTATTGCTTGGTCCTCTCGACCTCGAGAGTCCATTAGAAAGGTACAGTGATCAGGTGGCAACATTTAGACTGTCGTTAAAACAAATAAAGAAAAAAACAAAAAACAAAATAAACAAAAAGGCCTCAGTAGCGGTTGCTTTCGCTCCGGCTCTAGCCCTGCGTAGACGGAAGCTGGCGAGATGATCGGGGAAGCGAGCGATATCGTGGCCCCCTAGTGGTCGTCTTGCCGGGATTTCCGTTGGCCAGTCTAGGTGGAATGGGAACCGTAGTAGCGCCTCGTTGCGCTCCGGTTGTGGTGGTATCGGATACCGGGAGGAACGTGCCGATGCCGTCTCGTGATGGTCTTAGACGCCTACGGCGCCGGCTCGTTCAGAGACAGCACCTGCCTCCTGGTCTTTTCCCGTAACAAGGCTAATCCATTCCACTGGTTGCCTCTCGGCTTTTAGGGCGGTAAAAGGAGCGATGGTTGCGGAGCTGGTCTGAGCTGACGGCAATTGCCGTACCGACCTCTGATTTCCGTCTCTGTTTTTCCCGCATACCTCGGGCCGAGATGCTGTTTACTCTGCCTCTCTGTCCGTTTCAGGGGCGGTCTCCTATGCATTGAACGTTCCGGGACGATTCGTCCCGGTTTCGGAGCAATCCAGCTCCCTGGTTGATCCTGCCAGTAGTCATATGCTTGTCTCAAAGATTAAGCCATGCATGTCTCAGTGCAAGCCGAATTAAGGTGAAACCGCGAATGGCTCATTAAATCAGTTATGGTTCCTTAGATGATGCACAGTTACTTGGATAACTGTGGTAATTCTAGAGCTAATACATGCAACTCGGTCCCGACCGGCGACGGAAGGGACGCTTTTA